>JASDQU010689591.1:23759-39299 GCA_032191745.1 Picea mariana | reverse complement strand
GTTGTTTGCATTAATCATCAGGAAAAATATTTCTTTCATAAGTTCTTGGTTGATTGACTTAGGACAATAAGTAGCTCGTAGTCAAGTGAAAGCTTGTTTTTAGTTTTCTGTTAAAATATCTTAGAAAAAAAAAGTTTGAAAAGTTGGTTAAAGAGTTTGAATGTGCAAATTTGAATTTGTGAAGAAGTAATTTGTTTCCAGTTTCATTATATTCTCTTCTCTTTCGTCTCTGAAAAACATCAATGGTTTCACTTTCATTCCCTTTGACTTAAGACAACCACAAAAATTAACAATTAATTAAAATCAAATAGAATTTATATTTGTAGGGTCCATCAACTAGTCTAGGCTTGATTTAGGATTGGAGAGGAAACTCTTCAAGGCTGCAAAAACAAACATAAGAGTCTGTGCTAGGGAGTGCTAAAAGTCTAGTATCGTGAAAGTTATCTGGGACCCCCCTCTAACACAGGGGCTAAACACAAGGTCG
Organism: Picea mariana; assembly: GCA_032191745.1. NCBI lineage: Eukaryota > Viridiplantae > Streptophyta > Pinopsida > Pinales > Pinaceae > Picea > Picea mariana. The sequence goes on along the minus strand of JASDQU010689591.1, from coordinate 38,815 downwards.
CATGCGGAAAGGTAGCAGATATAACCCCTCCAAAGTCGGACCAAGCATAGTGGGGAACACATATAGAGGGCTTATATTGGGATTCCGTTGATCAGATTTTCCACAAAGCTTCATGGGTCTTGAATCCGTTTGAGGTCCTCAGTCATCTCTCGAAAAAAATTCTTTTGATACCCTTGATAGGTTTCAGGCTTGATACCTTGCTCATTGTGGTCTAGCTGACTGTCGATTGTACCTGTTTGGCGACTATTTGCGCGCTGGCAACCTAGTTTCCTATCATTCTAGTGACTTACACAGGTGACTGCGGGGGTATATCGTGGTATGTAGGACAGAAATTGGGGCATGCTTTGCAGAGTATACCTGGAGGGTGCTTCCGTATTCGAGTTTCACTTGCACTGGTAAGTTTCTCTAGTGTTGGTTGTTGTAATTGTTCTTCTAACTAGCTAGTGACTGCTTGTTTTATCTCATAGGTATTTTTCTAGTCTGTGATGGTGTTCAAATGATCCTAGATAGCCCTAGTGTGTCTTTGATATTCTCACACAGTGGAAGATCAGGAGTTCCACCGGTTGTGAAGGATTTTGGGCCTATCGTCAGTTGACCTCGAACCCCCCCCCCCGCTAAGGCGAAAACTAGACCAACAAGGGTCTTTTGAGACAACCGGGTTACATGAAACTATTCCCGACCCATCTTCGAGAGGAGAACACTTGATTCTATAGGAACCAATCATAGTGTCTCAAGCAGTAATGGAACCAAACACTGCTACTTCTTCAGGGAATACTCATATTCCCTCCACGACTGTCACTACAGGGGGTGTTCCACCTCCTGACCAACAATTGTCAGTCTGGGCCACTATGGTATTGACTGCTTCTACCTTGGGCAGTAGTCTGATTCTGTCTATCACGGTGATCACTGCTCTGTTTACCCAGAGTGCAATAGGCCCTTCGTTCTCATACGGGATGCCTGGCTTCGGTACGAGTACTGTACTTTCCTCCTCCACTCTACAAACTTTAGGTCTAGGGGTAGGGATTTCCAACGCTCCTCTGCAAGGACCTATGGGGGGGACTTCAACCCCCTTTATCTCTTTCCCTTATGGTGGGGGTAATAAACCCCCTTCATCCCCATCGCTCGGCAGTGTTCATCAACACTCCATCAGGCAAAACGTAAACTTGTTTAGAGAAGGTAATAAAGAACTCCCTTCTTATAACATGTTGGTTAGTTCAACACCATTCTCTTTGTTCGGCATGTTTGGTAACAATGCTTTCTCTTCAGCTGCCATCTCGGCTGGGGGAAACCCCGGTTATGGACTACCACATCCTGTATAGGGTACTATTCCTGCACAGGGGAGAAACTTAGGAATTCCTTCCTCACAAGGACCTTGGAATTCGTGGCAAGGATCAGTTCCCTTTTCAGGGATGTCAACTGGGGAAAACCCCTTCTATACCCAATGGAACCCCAGGCAAGGCTCAACACCTATGCTTGTCAGATCAACAGGGGGAAACCCTTCCCAAAATCCTTGGAATGCGATGCAAGACCAACCTTTTACGTCATATTATGGGAATCAGCCGATGATGTCTCAACAAGCGCAGAATCCATACACTAGTCATGGCCATGGTTATTACCAGAGCCCTGGCCAACAACCTAACTTTTCCTGGCAACCTAGTGCTAGTTAAAATCCAAGCTCTTTTTTCCCTGGTTACAATCTACAACCCAAACTACCATTGCTGGCAACCCTGCACTTGACAAACTTGACAAGATTATTAAACAACCCCATCTGTCATGATCCGATTTGGCCTCCTATGTCGAGCAAGTTTCCTTCGAACATTCCAAAGTTCAAAGCCAAGCCTAACGAAGATCCTGATGATCATGTGACCACTTTCCACTTATTGTGCTCATCTAACTCTTTGAGGGATGACTTCGTCTAGTTGGGATTGTTTCAACGCACTCTCATAGGGAGTGCTACGAAATGGTACATCGAGCTCGGCCGCTCACGATACTCTTCCTTCAGCAAATTGACAATGGCTTTATTAAACCATTTCCAATTACCTGTGAGATACGATGTTGCAATTGAATTGTTGGCCAACTTTGAGCAGACAAAAGTGAATCATATCTCGGATCACATCCAATAATGGAGACGTCGAAAGAGTTTGATAAAAGTTCCAGTACCACCAACATTCTTTCTAAAGTGGTTCCTTAAGTCTTTGGTACCCCAGTTGTCTAAAGACGCCGCAATGTCCGGGGTGTTTTCTAAGGAAGATGAGATAATGAGAGATCAACAACTAGAGATTATTTACTCTCAGTCTGGTTTACTTTACGAAATTTTTCTAGATGCACCGAGGTCAATACTTGACAAGACCAGATAGGGGTCTAGACCACATGCCGATGGCATTATTGGTTCAACACAAATGAATCCCACTGATTCATTGTCAAATCAATTGCAACAAGTGTTAATACAACAGACAGTGTCCAGCCAGACCATCAGTTCGGTTGTTCCCCCTACCCAAAATTCGGATGTACACAGTGTGAAAATGACAAACCCAAAGGCCACCCAACAGCCTGATGGAAAGAAGAAACAACGAAATAAGGGTAAGGGGGATAAGAAACCCATCGATAATGTTGGGAGGGGTGACATTGAAAAGAAGAAGTCGAAGTATCCTTGTAATCTTTGCAAGGAAGATCACCCAACCCATCAGTTCCCTCGGCTTGCGGAGGCTCAGAATTTATTAGCACAACAACAACCTACCGTGTTAATGAACTTGTTTCCACATGAGAAAAATATAACTCAAGCCTCCACAAGCATGGAAGGGTGCAGTCAAGGACCCCCTCCATCTTCGAGTAATCCTTTATCCACAAATGTGTATATGATGAAAGGTGATGCCTATATATCAACTAGAGAAAATGATTATGGAATGTCAAGCACCTCTGAAAAGAGAAAAGAAGCCGAAAACCCACCTCTTCCTCTCCAGATTGAGAAGACATTGGGAAAAACAATGACACACATCCCAAAAGGTGCATTCAAGAAAGATTCTCACAATCTGAATGCAAGGGCTGCCCAAAACTACTCTATGGTGGAGGATTTGTCACAAATCCCTTATGCAATTCTTCTTTGGAGGTTCTCCAGAGCTGCCCTTCCCAGAGAAAGGATTTGTTCACTGCCCTAGGATCTGTTGAGACTTGTAATCTGGGAATGATCATGCTTGATATGACCGACTTAAAACCTCATCTTCCTTACCATGTAGCATTTTAGATAGTAGTAGCTTACACCATGAAAAATTTTACTCGGAACATTTTACGCATAGTGGTTGATGAGGGTGCCTAAACATGCATGATGTCTTTGGCGTGTTGGAAGGCCATCGGCCAACCCTTTTTGTCTTTGTCACCTACTCTTCTTATGGCTTTTGACGGTCATTATTTTCGGCCACATGGGATCATCCCCTCTTTCCTTGTGCAGTTAGGGGGGAAAACCGTGTGCGTCGAAGTTGAAGTGGTCGATGTGTCTCTTGACTACAATCTCTTTTTAGGAAGGAGTTGGACCTATGCTATGCAAGTAGTGATCGCGACAATTTTCCGGGTCTTGTTATTTCCACACAAGGGTCGGATTGTGGTCATTGATCAGTGGTCCTTCTCTCGTCCTGACCCTTCATCAGGGGTCTCCACGGTCCTGATGATTGACAACCCTCAGCCTGGAATCATCAACATAGGGGTTGGTTTGTGCCCACCTTTTATGGGTACTTTCGATTACCCGCCTCCGACCGGCAATGTCCATTACATGACGGCTGTCCCTGACCAACCTCGGGTTGAAATCTTTCAAATATCGTTGTTTCGTACAATGTAATTTAACGACACATGGACTCTTCCTTCCCCATCATCCATGATGGAAGGGACAGAGCACCATGGCATGTCCATGCCTTTTTCCTTGAAAGAAGTTACATACTCGATAATTCAACAAGCTTCTGCTAACCCCGATGCGACTCTAGCACAAGAGTTAGATCCGGTGCTTGAGCCTACTTGGGCTCAAGGTTCCCTTGCTGATACAGATTCTTTAGACTTAGTCTTGCCCTCAAACGAGGTGATTATTGAGGCAATGACTAGTCGGGAAAGACCCTGGGATGATCTTCATCATAGATCTTACTTCCTCCAAGAGTTAGGATGAATTGAAGCAGGTGAATTCACTTTGACTATGAATGGAGATAAATCTTGTCCTATAAATCATTTGGCAACACACGTAGTTTACATTGAAGGAAATATGGAAACAATAGATGAAATGATACCTATAAAAATCTCCATAACCCCTAGCGTCATGGAGAATATCTTCGTCAGAGCGGGCTACTCCCCCGAGGAGATTCAAATCTACACGGATTTATTTAACAATTCCACGACATGTTTGCCTGGTCTTACGAGGAAATGCTAGGCATAGATCCAAGAATCATCGAACATGAAATCACAACTTATCCTGATGTTAAGCCAATCCGACAGAAGCTTTGTCCAGTTAATCCTAGGAAAGCAACAACTATTAAGGATGAAGTAGAGAAACTACTTAAAGTTGGTTTCATCTACCCCATTCAATTGACTCAATGTGTGTAAAATCCCATGCCAGTCAACAAAAAATAGGGTACGATTCACGTATGTATGGACTTCCGTGATCTGAACAAGGCTTGTCCAAAGGATAATTTCCTCACGCTATTTATTGACCAGATAGTCGACAAATGCGTAGGTTGCGAGGCCTTTTCTTTCATGGATGGTTTTTCGGGATACAATCAGATACAGATCAAGCATGAATACCAACAAAAAACCGCTTTCATTTTTTCATGGGGTACATTTGCTTATCAGAAGATGCCTTTTGGTCTGAAAAATATTGGAGCTACGTTTCAGCGGGCCATGTCTTTTGCTTTCCACGACCTCAAACACATAGTCGAGTCTTATCTTGATTATTTAGCATCATGATCTCGCAAGAGAGTTGATCATTCGACACACCTATGACTTATCCTTGAACGGTGTTTCTACTACCGAATCCGCTTGAATCCAAACAAGTGCAGTTTTTGCATCACATCGGGTCGTCTACTAGGTTTCATAGTTTTGACAACAGGGATCATGGTCGATCCTATAAGGGTTGAGGCAATATTTCAGTTGCCTCCCCTATGCACCATCCCTCAGCTTCAAAGTTTGTAGGGAAAATAAAACTTTTTACAACGTTTCATCGCAAACTATGCCAAGATCACAAAGGGTTTTATGTGTTTATTGAAGAAGGACATTCCTTTCCATTGGGACGAAGATGCTCAATTCTCTTTCCCAGCATTGAAACACGCCCTCACATCAACCCCTCTGCTTCGGCCACCCAATTATAATAAAGATTTATTATTGTACTTGGCCACTGCGGAGTCAACCATCGGTATGTTATTGGTTCAGGAGGATGATTTGTTCTCAGAATACGTGATTTATTACCTAAGACGAGGCCTAGTTGTACCAGAACTCAATTATTCCCACATTGAAAAAATTACATTGGTAGTAGTTCATGTTGTCCAATGGTTTCGTCATTACATCTTGTTTCGCAAGACCACCGTCATTGTCGTTGTGAATCCATTTCAATACATGTTGACATGATGCGTCATCGGTGGAAAGATCAGTAGATGGATAGTTATCCTCTAGGAATTCGATTTGGATTTTGTTTCGGTGAAATCCAAAAAGTCGATGGTCTTTGTGGAACTCATATCGGAACTTCCGATCAAATCAAGTGATGTTATACCCGATGAGTTGCCTATCAAAGGAGACATGTTTTTGATCATGTCTTCTAACCCCTTGTATGGAGATGTGTTTGTCTATCTCCAAACTTTGAAGTGTCATGCCTCTACTTCTCGTGATGAGCATCATCGTATGCACAATCAGGCCAAGAACTATCTCATACTTGAGGACACTTTGTATCATCAAGGTGTAGACTGCATCCTTTGTCAATGTCTCACTCATGAAGAAGTGAAGATCGTGCTTAACAATTTCCACACTGGAGCATGTGGCGGTAATTTGTCTAGGTTGGAAACAACCCAAAAAATTCTACGAGCTAGTTACTTTTGGCCGACATTAATCAAAGATTATGTTGAATCGGTCAAGAAATGCCACCCGTGTCAGATATTGTCTCGAAAGATGAGGGCACACCCCGCTCCCATTTTTCCTGTTATTATCGTTGGTCCCTTCACTAAGTGGGGGATCGATTACACTACATGAAACCCCCCTTCAGCAAGGGGGCACCATTACATCATCGTAGTAGTAGACTACTTCACCCAGTGGGTCGAAGCTATGCCAACGTTCAAAGATGACGAGGAGACCACAACTCTCTTTTTGTTCAACCAGATAATAGCAAGGTTCGGCATCTCGAGAGAGATTGTCATTGACCATGGTAGTCACTTTCAAAACAAAATGATGACCGAGTTAATGTCAAATCTTGGGTTGAGGTAAGAACATTCATCACCCTACTACCCACAAGCGAACGGTCAGGTAGAAGCTGTAAATAAATCTCTTAAGACCATTTTATAGCGAACGATCAATTTGGCCAAGTCAAATTGGCATTTGATGTTATACTCGACATTATGGGCATACTGAACATCTCTTAAGACTGCAACCGGTTTCTCACCTTTTCAACTCGTTTACGGGCTGGAAGCAGTTTTACCCATAGAGTGCCAGATCCTGTCTTTAAAGTTGGTAGTATAGTTATTTCCAAACACTTCACCGCTTGAAGAACATTTATTATGTCTTGAGAAACTCAATGAGAAGTGTTGTGATGCACCCTTAGCTAACGAGGCTCACAAACAAAAAGTCAAGTGTCAATATGATTGGTTTATTTGTCCTCGGATTTTATCTGAAGGAGATCTTGTCCTGGTATATGACCAAGATAAGGACCCCCTGGGGGCAGGCAAGTTCAAACCTATGTGGGTTGGACCTTTCATCGTGAAAGAGGTTCTAAAAAAGGCACTTATCGTCTGGTGAACTTTGAGGGAAATTGTTTGGCAGAGCCTAGAAATGATCTCTACCTCAAGAAGTATTACTCATAGGTGGGTTGCCTTGGGTGAATTTTTGTAACATATGTATAGTATTTGTACTATTACTTTTTAGTTTTGTCTTTTAGTTTTATGGATGAGTCACTTTTGATGTTATCTTATTCATTGTGGAAGATGTCAAGTGAATCAGAGGTGTTCGTTGGGTTCCCAGATGGCGCTAGCCGGCACACTTGGAAGCTTGCTTCCACAGCTTGGGTGATTTTCACACCTCAAGGCCAGTTACTATCCTCAGGAGGTATCTGTTTAGGTGACACCATAAACAATGTTGCCGAATACAACACAGTTCTTGAGCTGCTTCGTGACACTTTGTCGCTTGGTATCTCTCATCTCCGGGTCTATCTAGATGCTCATCTGGTTGTGTCTCAATTAAATGGGGTTTACCGCATTTACGATCCTACTCTACAATGATGGTTCCTTAGGGTATGCCTCTTAGAACAAATCTTTGATTACATTATGTATATCCATGTTCCTAGGAGATTGAATCAAGTTACAGATACTCTAGCTAATCATATATTAGATTGGCATCTTGCACACATTTAAGAAACACACACACACACACATGTAAATACATTTGTAAATAAATGTAATCCATAAAACACAAGAGATGTAAATACACACACACACACACACATACACACACATATATATATTGCAAAGTATTAGAGTACATAAGTGGGTGCGAGCGCCTCAAACAATATGTGTCCAGTAAAGAGTCACGTGGCTTATGCCCTCAAAAGTATACAAAAGGTGCCCTCAGCACATAAGAAGTATAGTCTAAGCTAAGGGAGGGGCCTATTGGCCCTGTCATAGTGAACAACGGTGTAAATCTAGACCCAGGTCCGTGGTACCCCAACAACACGAGTCTGCATGGATGGTGGGAGATCCTCAATCTCTGCCATGGGGATTGTCCGAGTAAGCACGGTGAGGTTCCTCTCTACCCATCTCAATACTCTCTCAGCCTCTCCGGCTAGAGGCCCCCCTGCTATTGTTGGTCCACCGGTCACAGCTGGTCTTGTCTCTAGTCGAGGACTCTGCCTAGTCCTTGAAAAGTCTGTTGGACGCATTAGCCCCACATTTGCACAAAACAAATACATAGTTGTCAGATACTATGGTACACCAAAATTTGATATATATAAAAAGACATAAAAATTAAATAAATTTAAAAAATAAAAAAAAAAACTACAAGCATACCTAACTCTCCTCATACCACTCTGGGAGGTACGCCCATGTCAGGGTCCCTAGAAAAGTCGATTCTGGAATAAGGATAGTCCTCTATCACATGAATCTGCCAAGACCACCTGTCGAAAAAATTTTCATCGAAGGCTTCAATGGTCCTCCCTCCCCCTTGTCACAGCAACAACGTCGTCCATCTGCACACTGCTAGAGAAGAGGGTTTTTTCCCTCGTACTGTCTCCCTTGGGATAAGACTAGGTACCCTCTCGAAGAAGAAAGAAAAAAGAATAGTCCCAAACCTGAAGTTTCTATGCCTCTGCATGCAACACTCTGTCAGCTACCTCTTCATGAAATCCAGTAAAGTAGTACTCCAGTTGAAAACTTGTGCATTTAAGCACTGAAAAAAACAATTCATATGTACTCAGGAATCCTGATGCAAAGCTGTGGATCCAGTGATCCGCCCGATGAAAAAAACTATCACTTTCAGTGATAGGTCTGAGATCTTGTTTATCGACACCTGTGTGCCCATTTTGTCTGTGTCGGCTTCACAATGGAGTCCAATCAACTCTGATATGTTGTGAGGCTCGGAGGGAAAAGTGTGAAATTTGGTTGGTTCCCCTCTCCTTGAGAGGCTTGTCAGAAAGTAGATATCCTCAGTCGTTGGAGTCAACGACTATCCCTCAAGCATGAAGGCCTTTGTGTCAGGATTCCAATAATCAACCAAGGCGTTCAGTATCCTAAGTTGTGACCGCATGAAAGGACATTTGAAGAACTTTAACAAACCACATTGTGCCAATGCGGAGGTAGCAGCATGGTCCTCACCGACTAGAAAATCAATGTCCTCATGCTCCCTCTCTCTCCAATGAACATACATCCTGCAATTCACAAGTTCATGAGGGATTAGCTCTTGCATTTTTTTATTTTTTTTCCACAAAATGGAGGGTATACATGAGATGTAGTGTACACAGTCATGTGTGCATGCATGCAACTTTTCTCTTGTCTACGTGCATACGCAGGCTGTCATAGGACAACTTGCGTATATGTAGGGTCGACCTTTTTAAAGGTCAACGCCCGCCCAAAAAACAAAATTAAAAGAATAAAGGAAGAATTGAAATGCAAGAGGGGTTAGTATGTACTTACTTGGTCCAAGAGGAAGTTCAGTTCATCTACTAAAGCTCTCGGAATCAACTCTTTTAACAAAGGGTTGGTTTTGTCTTTTTTTCAATTTCTCAATTTGCAATGGTGGTAATGAGCTGCCAACTTCTATTTATAGACTTTTTGGCCCCTTTTTGTCATTTTTTGGACCCTTTTGTCGTTTTTTCTAGCCTGAAAATCATTTATTATGATTCAAGAGTTTCTTATGGAATGTTACGATAAATGTTAATTTGGGTATTGGGAATTTTTTGGATATTTGGGTCATTTTAAAGGTCCTTTGGTAATAAGTCATTTTTTCGACGTGTTGCATCTAAGTTAGGATTCCACCTCCACTTTCTGTATATCATTGTCTTTTTTGCTTTTCCATAGGATTGACCCCACCAAGTTGCGACGCAGAACCATCTTTGTTACTTTAGAAGTGTTGTAATTTAGTGGTAGATCCTAACCCTTCATGGATGCCCTAGGTAGATCCTAGTTGCATGTTTTGGTATCCATGCCGTCACTACCGACTATAGGCTCAGGAGTCCTTATTAGTATTTCCTGATTATGAGTATGAGACTCACTTGCATGATTCATTATCACTCTTTTAATCACCCTCGGGACTCCCAAAACACAACGAGTCTTCTTTTAATCCCTTTTTAAACCCTTTAAACATGAAAAGATTATCGAGCGATCTTGTCGCCCTTCATGCTCGCTAAACTGAAATTTGAAGGCATGTTTGTTTGGTGGTAGTTTACCCCTTTTTAAGTCCATATGGTCAACTGTACAAACAAAGGTATACTCTAGGAGCCTCGGTTCTCTATAAGAGTATTCTCAGGTATAATTTTAACCCTTTTTTGGGACCGAGGAACTAAATTTCGAAAAAGGAACCCCCACGGAGTCCATAGTTAAGCTCTTTTCAGACTCCCTAAAGTTGAAAAGATTGTCCAGTGACCTTGTTCCTTCACACTCGTTAAAATGGTGCAGAAGAACATATCATACAGAGTCCATAGTTAATCTTTTTTCAGACTCCTTAAATATGAAAAAATTGCGGAGTGATCTTGTCTTTAGCACACTTGTTAAAATTGTTTTGAATAAACGTCTTTTCGGTGCTAGTTTACCCCTTTTTCGAACTGAATAGACTACCTTCGAAAAAGGTACCACAGTGGAGTCTCCTTTACACTTTTTCAGACCCTCTAAAAATGAAAAACCGCGAGCTTACCTTCTATGGGCTCGTTAAAACCACATCGAAGGATGTTACCATTGTTTATTATTAATCGCATTTGTATACCTACATCTTTGGCCTAATGTCAGCTCCATGTTTCTCTCCACTGAACCATCTTAAGCATGCCTTATACGCAAGCCTTGTATCACTTTGCCTCTACGTCTTGACACCTTGGCCCATTTAGGATTTTTCCCTAGTGTCCTTTTCCTGCATATGTCTCCTTGCTCTGAGCACTGGTATGTTCCTTGCGCTTGGAACTAGTATTTCTGTGACACTCGTTCCTCCTTTGTAATGTAGCATTCTTTTATTCTTTTTCAAGCTTTCCAAAATTTTTGAGAAATACAAAAAAAATCAAATATACCCCAAAAAGAGGAAGGGAAAAGTATTTTATTTTTGTTGGCAACACAATGAGTCGCCCTTGGACAAAGCACATCCTTCCATTTGATTGTCAAGCTTTGGGATTTAACATGACCTCAGGAAGTTGTTCTTGCTACATAGAGCTATGTTCTCCTCCATTTGGTTATTCTTCCAAACATATGGAGAGCTTGTGTTGCCTCTTGCATCGTGGACTTATGTCAAATACCATGTTTCCTGATTCTCATCTTTTGTTGTACTATTGTCCAAGGGAATTTTTCACCAAGCTTGAGTCAGCCCCACTGCAATTTGTCTCTTGCCTTCATGCCCAACCATCCCGAAAGCCCAATCAAGTCTTTGTTCGAAATCCATGAAGCCCTTAGCCTGATCATCAAGATCCTCTAGTCCGTTCTTGACGAGCCATCGAAGACCTCTAGGTAGTGAATTCATACACTCATATTACACTCCTATCCAAGTTATGAAGATTTTGAAGTTGTTTCTCGAGCTCTGAAGGCCTCATCTCTAGCCATCAGGCCTTATTAACTTCTTGAAGATGGATACTATACATGTACATATTTTTTATTTCGAGATGTATTGCTCATGGCTACACTTTATATAGTTATATGACATTGATATGCAATGTATTTGATTGGTATCCATGATTTTATTTCATCCCGAGCATGGGTATGTCCGCCTCGGTGAGACAATTGTTATTTTGTAGATGGAACCTCCCGAACTCTGGTCCCTGGGCTCACTTGTTTCGTATGTTGGTGAATATTGATAATGTATTTCAACCATCAGATGCTCTTCTGACCTCACACATTAGGGGGCATCTATCATAACCCTAATTTTCACTAGACATGCTTACCTGGCATTAGGCCATCTCATTTTCCATTTTTCGCCAAGCCACAACTGAACAACTTCTTAAAAACACCCTTTTTGAAGGCATGCATGCCCTACTCCACTACTACACGCATGTATATGCTAGCTTACCCACTATAGCCCGCGTATACTAAAAAAAGCCCAAAAAATAGAAATTTGCAGACGGAACACAGATTTTCAGGTAAATTGCCTAAATCGTTTGACCGCCCATAGCCGGTCCCTTAACCAAATACCTAGCCCTTTCTAGCCTTTAAAAGAAGGGGTGGGGGTCCCATTTGGAAGAGGAAAATTATATTAAAGAAACTCTACCCAATTTTTCATTCCCCTTGCCTCAACCTTTTGCAACCATTATGTGAAGAGAAACATATATGAAAGCAGTTGGAGCACAGTTGAAGAGGAGCCCAGGACCAGATTCGAGGAGCAGTGGTCGATCTTGTAATTTTCTCTTGTGAGGTTAATAAAAAGAAGTAATTTTCCCATCCCACCATATGAGGTTTTCAATGTTCAATATTAATTATATTTTGTTAGAATATCTAACCCATTAGTTCATATATAAGATGCATGTTTGGAGTTCTTTGTTTGTCTATTTGTGAATGCAGGTTAGCTTTGGGAGGAGACTTGCAGTCAAGGAGCGACCGAAAATTGAAGGATCGACATCAAACACAGAAGCCAAGGTACAGTAACTTGATCTTTTTAACCTTGTATTTACATATGAATAATGGGGTTTATGATGGGATGATGGTAAGAAGTAGGAGACTTTAGATGGTCATTTCTGTATGCATTACAGAACCCTTAATGCTAGTCCGTAGGGGGATTTCCCACCCACAACAAATGGATATAGATTTCTGAGGATTAATAACAAAATCAATGGTAGTTTATCTAGATGATGTTATTGTTTTCTCAAAAAATAGAAGTGATCATATTCATTGTTGGAGACAAATCTTTGATCGTTGCGGGAGGTATGGAATTTCATTAACCCTAAAAATATTGTTTTTGTTGTAACTGAAGGTAAACTATTAGGATTTATTGTCTTGAAATATGGTATCAAGACTGAACCTGAAAGAACCAAATCCATATCACAAATTTCTCTTATTCATAATAAAAAATCTATGCAATCATTTCTAGGAAAGATTAATTTTGTGAGAATATTTGTCCCTAGTTTTGCTGAAATAGTAAAACCTTTGCAAGATATGATTAAAAAATATGCAATTTTCAAATGAGATACTAAATAAAGAGAGTTATTTTATTCCATTAAAAAAGACATATCACAAGCTCCTTCTCTGATGAGTCCTAATTTTGAAAAGGAATTTATATTATATACTTTAGCATGTGACCTAGCTATTGCATTTGTTTTAACTTAGAAAATTCTGAGGGTTTTGAAATACATATTTATTTTATGAGTTTTGAATTGTAAGGGGGAAGAACTAAACTATAATGAAGTGGAAAAACAAGATTATGCAGTCTTTAAAGAAATCAAGCATTTCATACCATACATTTTGGAGTATCACACACAAATCATTGTACTTGATTCTTTGATTTAGAACTATCTTGTTCAAAAGGAATTGGGAGACATGATATCTAATTGGATGAAAACACTCCAAGAATATGACCTTGATATTAGACCAACTAAATTAATAATAGGTCAAGGTTTATGCACATTAGCAGTTGTGTTAGAAATATCATACGTAAGTGAGGAAGAAGGATGGGAAATGAATCTGAGGTATGTAATCAAGACATTTATTATACTTATCTACCTACATACTCCTGGTATTTTGAATTTAAACATTATTTGACTCATGTTGAGGGTCACCTCAATATTTAGAACCTAAAATAAAAGAGCTTTAAGATTGAAATATTCTCAGTACCAACTAATTAATGGTCTTTTTAGAAAAAATTATGATGGTGTGTTCCTCAAATGTATAGAGAAGACTAAAGTAGAGAAAGTGTTAGTTGAATTACATGATGGACCAACAAGTGGACATTTTGGAGGATACTTCTCAAAAAATTATTCATGCTGGTTATTATTAGTCATCTTTGTTTAAATATTCATATGCTTATGCAAGAAAATGAAAAGTTTGTCAGACATTTGTAGGACATGAAAAAAAACCATCACTCCCATTACATCCTGTAATAGTTGAAGGTCCTTTTGAACAATGGGGTCTTGATATTATTGGAGAGATCACTCAAAATTATTTACAGCTTCACAAATACATCTTAACTGTAATAGATTATTTTACTATATGGACTGAAGCAATCCCTTTACGATAGTAAGCGAGAATCGTGTGATCTCTTTCCTTGAACAACACATCATCACCATATTTGGTATCCCAAATTCTTTAATATTTGATAATGCTATGTATTTTTCATCATTTAAATTGACTAAATTCGTTATTCATAAATGAATTATAGCTAAGTTCTAACTATTATCCTTAGGGTAATCGATTAGCAGAGTCAACAAACAAAAATTTAATCAAAATCCTAAAACAATTTTTTCATGAACATAAAAAAAAATTGGCACAAGGCTCTTCCTAATGCACTCTAGGAATATAGAGTAGCACATAAACATGCATATTCTTCCTTGTTTATGGCAAGGAAGATATTCTTCCTCCTATTTTATTTTTACCTTCTCTGCAACTAGCTCAATCATGTAAGGAAGATGATTTCCATGTTTTATAGTAGAGAATCAATACTTTATTGAAATTAGAAGAAGAACGAGACAAATCCAAAAATACACTTTATAAACATCAACAATTGATCAAAATATGGTTTGATAAGAATTCAATTAGAAATAAAGAATTTCAGATTGGAGAATTGGTTTTAAAATGAGATAAATCTCATGAAGTCAAAGGAAAACACACAAAGTTCCAACACCTATGGTTGGGACCATTTCACATCTCAAAGAAGATTGGCCCTTCAACATATATTTTGAAATCTTTGGAAGGGGAGATTGAAAATATCCCTGTGAATGGTCAAACTCTAAAGAAATATTTTTCTTGACCACTTCCAATAGAAATCATTAGTCTTGTAAATATTAGAATTTTGGTTTTGATTTGTAATGTCCTTTCTGTTAAGACATTAAAATAAGTGAGTACAGAAGAGGTAATTTTTTTTTTGTTTTAAACAACTGTTAGAACAAGTGATATGCGACAACGACATACATCAATAATTACACATTCAATCTCATCAACAACAATACTCATCATAAATTCTTTAAGCAAACAATAGTCTACTACGAATTAAACATTCAT
>JASDQU010689590.1:7654-26347 GCA_032191745.1 Picea mariana | reverse complement strand
CATTTTAGCATTTCACTTAACCATAAACAATAATGTTGCAGCAACCAAGATCACAAGAAGAAACACCACGCACAAGAACACAAGAAGTATCCTTAGAAACCCTTCTCAACAAGGGAAGAAAACCCAGCCAAATCCTTTGCTATATTCTTCAAGTGAAAGACCTTCACCACCAAGAAAGACCTAGCACACAAGAGGGTGCTCAAACCCTAGAAGACTAGCGCCCAAGAGAGGTGCACACTTTTCCCAAGAGAATGTACTTGCTGAAATTTTCAAACTTGTGTAAAGGATAGGATTCCACAATGGGGAATCTTCCTTTACTTATATTAGACTTGTTCTATTAAAAAAAGTGTCTGTTGGCTCAATAGGGCCGACCTCTCTAAGTCACATAATAATAATAATAATTATTATTATTATAATTAATATTAACTAGATTAATTATCTTTTACATTTAAGGTGGGGCCGACATGTACCCTTTACATAACAAATAGGCTTACAGGCAGGTCTGACTCTTGAACAATATATAGCAAAGGATCTGATACACCCACTAGTGCTTATCCACTAGGGGCACATCCATAGGGATGTCATATCTCTGGTTCACTGCATTACACAGAAGAACCAGATCTTCACATGTTCACCTGTGCTCTTCCACAGACACTTCCACTCTAAAGATATTCTTTCCCACTGCCTCACACAGGAGAATCATCTGGAGTCTTCTCATAAACTCTGCTGCTCAGAGGAGGCTAATACATCATCTTCATTTCTGTTCACATGATGATGCACCCAACACTTTGGGAATTCACACGTTCACCTTGTGCTCAACCACAGGCACGTCTAACTCAACAGATCACCTTTCCCATTGTCTAATCATCTGGAGTTCTACTAAAATCTTTGAATGGAGGAGGTCATCTCTATGTTCCTAGCTCTGTCTCCGGCAGGAACCACATACCCTTCTTATTGGCTTTCTCTCAGGTTTGTAATTTGAGAGAAAGACTCACATAGCTGTAATGATCCACATCTCACAGGTTTGTAAGCTGGAGAATGTCTCACATAGATGCAATCATCAACACTCCCTCTTAGCTAGGGAGACATTCTTCATCATGCCAAGTATCACACAGATGTAATATGAATTTTGTCTTGGCTGGATTCATCGATACTCCCTCTCAACTAAGAAGGCAATTTTCACCAAATTAGTTTGGTGAAGATGTATGCAATCTGCTCATGTGTAGGAAGTTTCTCTGCATCATATCTCTGATATAATAATATTTCATCTCATCAGGAAACACTGGGTTCTCAAGGATATTTATACATGACTCTTGGTTATCATCATAGGATTTGTCTCATGGTCAAGTAAATCTGTCAGAAGCTTGTGAAGCCACATTGCTTCACACACTCGTTGCTATATATTCTACCTCTGTGGTACTCAAGGCCACAAAGTTTTGTTTCCTGTTGCATCAGGAAAACATGGCAAACTTTACAGTAGAACAACAACCCGATGTGCTCTTCCACTCCACTGTACTTTCTGCTCAATCTAAATTAGCATATCCTGTAAACTCAAGTTCACACTAGAGGCATATCTCAGACCATATCCATTTGTGCCTCATATATATCTCAATATATGTTTTGTTGTTGTCTAGTGAGTCTGTCTCGGTTGACTCATGAAATGACTAAGCACATTCACTGCATGGCATGAATCAAGTCTGGTGTTAACCAGGTATATCGGTGATCCAATCAATTGTGGATCAGTCTCGTCTAAATCATCATTAATATTCTTCTTTAAATCCAACACGGTGGATTTTGCATTTTGTCATACTGAACTTCTTTAATATTTTCACTGTATATTTTACTTGACTCAGGAAAATTTCATCGGTCCTATGTTATACTTCTTGTCCCAAGAAGTAGTGCATCATACTCAGATTCTTCATCTCGAATTCAAAAGTCAAGGATTACTTGTATCCAACAACAAGGTTTTATGAATAAGTCATCAGGATCAGGCTCTGGTCACCAACAATGTAATGATATAGGTTTGGATCAACAACACTCTTTCTGAAATCCAAACTCATCAAGAATATATCTATCTGATATAGATTCCAACTCATTGATGGTAGTACGTATGGAAGTGTATTGGGTTCCCTAGATCAAGTGTCTCATCATAGACAACTCCTTATGTTTGTGAGAAACCTCTGGCTATAGATCTCCTTTTGTATTTCTCAACACTTCCATCAGCTGCATGCTTGATCTTATAGATCTACTTGGAAGTTACCATAGACTTCCCTTCTGGTCCCTGAATAATGTCTTATACATCATTCTTTAAGATATACTGGTATTCTTCTGTTATGGCATCTTTCCATACCTGTTCTCCTATTGCTTCTCTAAGACAAAGAAGCTCAACATCAATGAAGTGGCTCATGACCGAAGGATAGCTAGAAAATCTCTTTTGCTTTCTCGGGATGTGCCTTGAGAGGCTTGTATGTTTCTCTGCCTCTTGCAAAGTGAGTCTAGGTAGGCATTTTATGCCCTATTGCAATATCTTTGAACATATCAACTGGAGAAACTGGAATAATGTCTGTCTCCCTCTGAACTGTTGAAGAGGGAGAAGGTATTGTCTCCCTCTATGGATCTTTGAAAGACTATCTCTTCTTCAAGGGAAACGTCTCTGCTTGTCTCAATTTGTCTTTGACCAGGGATGTCGATCTGGAATGTCTTTGAAGATTCACTATATCCTTTCTTTGTAAATGATCTAGCTTGGACTTCTTCTCTTTGGGTACATGGAAATACATTGGGCACCCAAATAACCCGAAGTGTTCAATCTTAGACTTTATTCCGGTGAAGACTTCTTCAGGAGTTATGTTTTTCAAAGTCTGGTGAAGACTCTTGTTCTGAACATATACTGTGTCATGCATGCTTCTTCCCATATAATCATATAAGGATTCCGATCATGCATTATTACATTGATTGCCTCAATGATGGTTCTATTCTTCCTCTTTCTCAAATAGTTTTGACTCCTTTTGATTCAAGTGACTCCCTCTGAGGGATAAACATCTTCCTTTCTTGTTAACCTATCTGGGACAAAAAAACAAAACGAACCAACAAAAGAATATCTCCTTGAGTCTTCACTTCCAGTGTGTTGTTCCTTTGAATGCACTAAGATCCCTCTCGATCCATGACTTCAGCAAAAAGGTTCCTTCCTCCTAGTTGATCTCTATCCTTTGAGATCTTCATGAAGAAGATAGTCACGGTGTCACCTTTTGTCATCTTGCTAATTTAAAGATGTCCCTTCAATGTAAGAGTTTGTGTAGATGATTGACTTCCTTGTATTATCGTCATCTTCCTTCCATTCATTAATAGCTTGGTTCATCATATTTCAGATTCTTCACAAACCCTTGTTAACTGGGCTAGAAAACCTAACAACTAGGATAGGATAGCAACCTTAGGTTTTTTTGGGCTTATGAATACCAACAATAAGCCTTGAAAGTTAGAAGAACATAGGTAATCTTGAAGGCTTCTTCAAGGAGCTGCAGAAACCCTAAAAATAGAAATCTGCAGAAAATTGCGAAACCCTAGGGCCAAAATTTCAAGATGCTCGAAAATTCATTCTGAGAGTCTTTGGAGGTGTGTTGGAGAAGTCCGTACTCTCCCATGCCAAAATTTTCCTCAATTTCCAAGTTTTAGGGGCTAAAACACTCAAAAGAAGAGGGTCGTACAGATTTTCTGGAAACCCTAGGAGGGCCGTATGGTTCTACAGAAGAGGAGGGATGACTGGTAAAATCTTGTAGCTTGTGTAATGGGTTCTTCAAGACCTATGATTTGATACCATGTTGATTTTTTCATAAGCTAGTTTAAGCATGAATTTCATTCCATTTTAGCATTTCACTTAACCATAAACAATAATGTTGCAGCGACCAAGATCACAAGAAGAAACACCATGCACAAGAACACAAGAAGTATCCTGGGAAACCCTTCTCAACAAGGGAAGAAAACCCAGCCAAATCCTTTGCTATATTCTTCAAGAGAAATACCTTCACCACCAAGAAAGACCTATCACACAAGAGGGTTCTCAAACCCTAGAAGACTAGTGCCCAAGAGAGGTGCACACTTTTCCCAAGAGAATGTACTTGTTGAAATTTTCAAACTTGTGTAAAGGATACGATTCCACAATGGAGAATCTTCCTTTACTTATATTAGACTTGTCTTATCAACATAAGTGTTTATTGGCTCAACAGGTCCGACCTCTCTAAGTCACATTATAATAATAAGAATTATTATTATAATTAATATTAACCAGATTAATTATCTTTTACATTTATTATTAGTCACATTAAGGTGGGGCCAACCTGTACCCTTTACATAACAAATAGGGTTACAGGAATGTATGAATCTTGAACAATATATAGCAAAGGATCTAATACACCCACTAGTGCTCATACACTAGGGGCACATCCATAGGGATGTCATATCTCTGGTTCACTACATTACACAAAAGAACTAGATCTTCACACGTTCACTTGTGCTCGTCCACAGACATGTGAGTCTTCTCTTCAACTTTGTTGCTCATAGGAGGCTAATAAATCATCTTCATTTTTTTGACGATGCACCCAAAACTTTGGGATTTCACACGTTCACCTTGTGCTCAACCACAGGCACGTCTAACTCAACATATCACCTTTCCCATTGAATAATCATCTGGAGTTCTTCTTAACTCTCTGAATGGAGGAGGTCATCTATATGTTCCTAGCTCTGGCTCAGGCAGGAACTACATACCCTTCTTAGGGGCTTTCTCTCAGGTTTGTAAGCTGAGAGAAATACTCACATAGTTGCAATGATCCACATCTCATAGGTTTGTAAGTTGGAGAATGTCTCACATAGCTGCAATCATCAACACTGGGTTGACTTCTCATTCTGGAGGCTAAAAAATCAATATTAAATATTTCCTTTAGTCGACTTGTCTTATAGGGTTATGTCCAATGATTTAGGGTTTCTTCTTGCTTCCCAGAATATTCTATTTTTTTCAGGGTTACACATGGAGGTTAATACCTCCCGCATCTACCATAATATCAACACTCCCTCCTAGTTTGGGAAGTATTGAAGGCAATGGTCTTGAGCACAAACATACCATTCAACCGATAGCATCATGATATCCATACATGCTATCTCATGATTAGATCACGAGCACCACCATCACTATCAATATCATCTGAAAGCATCAACTGCATCATCTCTCGAAGCCATACTCCATCTGAGTAATCAGGCATGATGTTGAATAATTCACTCACTCCACAGAGTGATACAAGAACCATTCTTCTAATCCAGACATATGTCCTAGAAGAATAACTTTTCCAACATATGTTGGAAGCTAGACCATGGGCTACAAGGACTATTCTTCTAATCCAGACATACATCCTAGAAGAATAAATGTCCTGGACCATTTTCCGTCTGGAGAATGTTTGCCTATCAACACACTGACTATCCATCTAGCTGATAATCATTTTCAACACTACTGATAGTCTACATGACAATAAGGACAATGCCATTCAATAGAACACAATTGTGTCTATCCATAGTAGTACACAACTACTATCTAGTGGTACACAACCACACCAAGTAGCACACGACTACTTAATCAACGACACATAGTCACAACTAGTGGAACACATCCACCACAATAACATACATCTATTGTCCAGAGACATGCAGTCTCCATAGAAATCATATCATCTGATATCAACATGCATAAAACAATATCATGACATAAACTGAGTCATCTGGGCCATTCTTCCACTCACACCTGTGAGATCTGGAAGAACATATTCCCTCAGAATGCAAAACATCAGCCATGGGCTATCTGGACTATTCTTCTCAGGCATAGAAGAATAATTTTCCTTGATTTATGAGCCTGGACCATTCACCTAACTGGGCCATTCCTCTGGCACTAGTCATAGTGCAATTTGGAGAGAATGAGTCTGCCCCAGGGAATTCCTGTCCTTGATTGTTGAACCTGGATCATTCACCTAACTGGGCCATTCCTCTGACACTAATCATAGTGCAACTTGGATAGAATGAGTCTGCCTTAGGGAATGACTGCTCGAACCATTTCCTAATGGAAATGACTATCCTGCACCAACCTCCAAAAAAAACCATTCTTTGAAACTTCTCACAAATGTGAACTTCAAAAGAATGACTGCTCGACGAGGCAGACCATTCTACTTGACCACTACTCAGAGTGACTTCCAATAAGAATGATTGTCCTAGACCATTCCCCCAAACTAGCCACAAGGGGAATCACTGTCTATGATACATCAACAATCTATCAAACCATTTCCATTACGAAAATGATTGTCTGATCTGGACCATTTTCCGAACTGGAAAATGCATGTCTGTCAGAAATATCAAATCACTTTCCAAATTGGAAAGGAACTGCTCATCCTGGACCATTTTTCGAACTTAAAAATGATTTTCCATAACAATAACACATCAGTGCTCCCTCCCAACCTGGGAGTAATCTCTTCCTTTTTCAATAAGGAAGTCATCTCCACGAGCCCCATTTTGTTTCTTAGGTACGCAAAATTTTTCATCTTGGACATAGGATTTACCAAAATGTTTGCTATCTTTTCATCTGTGGAGATATATTGGAGAACCACTTCTCTTTTCTGGACTTCATCACTGAGAATGTAATGCTTGATATCGATGTACTTTGGTCTTTCATGGAACACTGGTTTTCTTTGAAGGCTTCATATAGCTATGATCATTACAATATATCATGGTCGAATTCAACACTTATGTTTCCTGCTATCTCATGACATCCTGGCAAGGCTCAAACTGAAACATATCCAAGTAGCACTTCTTCTGTCATCATGAGAGTTTTCCATGGATTGGAAATCCATCATCCCAAACTTCTAAGTAACTATTCTAATACACTATCTCTGTCATAGAAAGTTTTCACCATGCTTCTGCTGTATATGAGATACTCTGCATCAATTTGTTTGAATCCATACAAGGTCTTGCTATATCTACATACATGGGTCTCTTTCGGGTATAAGCTTCTTTCTCACTTGCTTTATTGGGAAGAACAATCTTTTACATGTAAATTCCAATCCATGGATACTACAAGAGGTATATCTAGAACACGTTGTTGTCATGGTATTCTCCCTCCTTCTGGAAGAACCTTTGAAGCTTGCAATGCTTCCATTCATAATTCTTTTTCAAACTGTTATTTATCATAACTTCTATTTCTTCTGCTTGATTGCTTCTTAGTGAGTTCAAACGAAGCTGGTAGTCTTTGTGATTTTCGGTATAATAACTGGTTGTTCTAGATTTTTCTTTCTCTCTTGGAATATTCATGTTCTTCCTCATGTTTCTCTTTAGCTCTTGGGTCCATGGAGTATTCTATAGATTCTATGCCCTGAAGATTCCAACTTCTTCCTTTCATCATAGGATCATGGATGCATATGGACAACCAAGGATACTTTAAGGCTTCTTTTCTAAGAAGACTTCTTCTAAAGTCAAACTGAACACGTGCTTCTTTTCATGGCTGCTACTTTCAATGGGAACATGGATAGATACTTCATAATCCTCAATGGATCATATTATTTAGGATTATCTCCCTCCTAGTCCTTGCTTCATGCATGCATGTATGCTCTTCTTTTGGAATTCTATAATCATCTCCCTCCATCTAAGATAGTCCATGCTTCCGTATGCATTCTTATTGCCTTCTGCAAGGTGTCACAAGTCTTTTTTTAATTTCCTTTGTTTTGACTTCTTCTGGGTCTCTTCAGGTTTGATTCTGATTTCATCTTATCTGGTAGTTGTTACTTATATAATAGATTCCATAGGAATTGTTACCAAAGATTGTCAACATACTTCATCGTTTCATGTGTATTGCTTGACATGTAGTCATTGTAATAACAATCCTTATCCTTTTATTCTTCCATAGGTATATTTTCCCTTGAACATATTTTCTTCTAAGAAATAGATATACATGATATGTACAAGAACTATGTAAACACGATAGATACAAGGGCTTTGAAGAATATTGTTACCTTGACTTAGAAGAAGAAGTCTGTTTTATCCTGCTTGAGTTTCTTTGAGGGTTCCCTTTCTTCGACAACTGTTGCTTCATCTGTTTCCTTCATTTTCTTTAACTCAGGACAATGGTTCCTGTAGTGACCATATTTTTGATAGTTGAAGCATTGTATCTTTGACATATTCTTTTCTTGATTTGGTTTCTTCCTTGAGCCAAACTTCTTCTTATTCTTGAAATTCTTGAACTTTGCTATGAAAGCTTGATCATCATATTTCTTTTTGGGTTTCTCTTTTGTGTTAATCCTTGATTCTTCTTCTGCCCAACAAGTCCAAAGTTCTTCAAATGTGGGATACTCCTTTCTTGTGTTCATGCTTGTGGAAAATGCATCCCATGTCTTGGGAAGACCATTGAGTACTATATTTACCAGTTCCTTCTCTAAAATGATTTCTTCAATAGCTTGTAGTTGATCTCTTAACTGATAGATTCTCATAAGGTATGATTTTATGCTGTCATAATCATTCATTTTCATGTCACGGAGATCATTATTACTTGTCCAATGTTTTTGAATGAGAAGAGGTTAGTTAGGGCATCATACATCTTCTTAGATGAGTCAAGATGAGAGATGTAGGGTATCAAGTGGTATTTTACAAAGTACACTATGATACTCATGGCATTGATGTAATTGTCTTTGAACTTCTCCATAACTGCAACGTTCTGAGGTTCCTTTTCTTTTCCTTCTTCAAACTGTGGTTCCATGATCTTTCCTTTCACGATATCTAACACTTTATTCTTGGTAAGGATGAGATCAATCCTTGTCTTTTGTTGTTCCTGAGTTTATACTTAAGGATTCAAAGTATAATGTCAAGGCATCCTAAAAATAAAGAGAGTCTAAAATATGAAAAGAAAGTCAATTCTTAGGGAAAGAAGCTATGGTGGATTTCTGAGTTGTCTTTGCCTAGCTTCCCAATGTTCCTGGATGCTTATGTCATGTTCAATCACTGCCCATGAACGTTCAAGTTCACCTGGGTGTTAGCGGTCTCTAAAATGGAATTGAACAAGTTTAATGCAATGATCGTCTGATCTGTGAGGCCAGGCTCAATATTAGGCTGTCTTGCAACATGTATAGTCATGGAGGAAAGAAAATTAAAATATTTATTGTTTTTATCTTTTCTTTTTCTTGTCTTCAATTATATGAGAAAAATTCCTGAAATTAAATTAATAGTATAACAATTAAGAGGTCGTTTTCCGTATCTGAGTCAAATTTGAAAATAATGAATGTGATGAAAGAAAAATATAAAGCTGTTAACAAAGGGAGGCATCAATCAAAAAAGAATCTCACTCTAATACAAAAGAATAAAAATGGATGCGAAACCTTTAATGAAGCATAAAATGTGGTAATCTAACTAATTCACAGGTCTTGTATTTGCTAATAGCCAACATAGAGGAAAATCTGTAAACAATAAGATAACTAAATGAACCATATAACCATAATAGATGTTGTACTAAGTTGTGATTAAGCATTCATCAAAGACATATAAATAAAGATGCTGGAATATGAAAGAACAGAAGAACACATAACTCAAGATTGACGAAATATTGAGTCTCTGGTTTTCATTTGTCTTAATTCTAAAAAAGGAGAGATCTCTCTATTACAATCGACCAGGAAAAAGCCCTCTTTTAGTATTTTGAAATTATATTTATACAAAAGGTTGCCAACCCTAGACGGTTGGAATTTTCCTTACTCCTAGATATTAACGGTTACAAAATAAAAACTTGAACCGTTTCACTTGTTTCCTTTCTATCTCTTTCTCAAATTGCCAGAACAAGCATGCATGTGTTACTTCATTACTTCTTTGAAGTACTTTCTTCACCTAGATCAAGACACTCGACACACCTGCTTAGAAACTGTATTAAAATTCTGGAAGGTTCTGTCACATCCTTTGCCTAAAAAAGATACAACTTTCTCTTTAATTTTGGCCACCTGTCTTCAATCCTTTTAACTTCAAAATTTATTAACTGCAACTGTAGATTTGGATTTACCAACCATCTATCCATTTGAGCGACGTCAACTTGTTTCAACTGTGAAATTTCAATCTAGGATTCATTTAAGCTTTCTTTGATGTCTAGTTGATGCTTTATAACATTGATTTTCCCTAATACTTCATCACAATTGTCCTTTCCAATGCCTAGTGATTTTTTATCTAGAAAATCAAAAGCCTTTTCACAATCTTCTTTTATTTCTTTGGCCATTTTCTTACTCTTAGCTATATTGGCCTCCCATGCCTTTAGTATGATATCACACCTGATTTGTTCTGCGATAGTTAATCTTGGAGTTGCTAGTACCTCTTCCCTAGCCGAAGATCTGACTGCATTTTGAAAGGTGGTTCGAGCTGCAATAGCCTCTTTTTCTCTGAAACCAATATTATCTAATGATTGACCCATCTCCCGAAAATAATCTTGGATGATCCCTACCTTAGAAAACAAGCTTTGTTGTACTGCTTCAAACTTCTGATGCACTTCCAATGCCTGGGCTTGAAACACTGCTATATTTACAACCTAGCTTTCAGTAGAACTCAATTTAGCTTGCAACTGCCTTACCAATTCTTCTTGCTGGATGACCTGCCCTTGACTTGATTGAGCAGTCTTGTGTACTTCTTCAAGATCAGATTTAAATTGTTGAATTTCTTGTTTGTCTTTGGCTCTAGCCTGTTCGATTTCTTTCCTGACCTCACTTTTGACATTATTCTATATATTCCTTATTTGATCTCGTAGCTGACTTATCATCTGATTTCTCTTTCTCAACCTTACTTTCATATTATCAATAGAAAATAAGTTGGTCGTTGCAAAAGATCCCAAAGAGCCTGCCACCTCTGTAGCAAAATCTTCATCATCCAAAATTTGCCCATCTAATAATAGTCTGTGCTTTTTTACCATTGTACCTTATTTCAGACGCATTTCTTGTTTCACCACAACTTTCCTCTTCTTACTGAAAAAGAAGTCAAAGGAAGGTATCTCTTCAATAGAGATCGAGGTAAGATCACTTACATATATAACTTCAAGACTGGGAATCCCTAAAATTGACTGTAAAGGGGTTAATGCTGTAATAAGATTTCCTAACTCTGTGAATTGCGTTCCTTCTGTTGTTCTGGAGGTATCAACATGAGTAGTTGATGATAAAGGAAATATCATTTGATTCTGTTTTAGAGGTGTCTCAGATTTAAAACTTGTTTCAGACTCTGGATGTTCTACCTGTGAAGTTTCTAATCCTTGTGAAGATACTTCAGGATTCTTTGGGGTTTCCTCAGTAGTCTGTTTACCAAAGGAATTTGGTTCAAAACCTGGAGGTATACTTCCTTGTGCCGGGGGAGTGGTTATCGGTTCTCCTTGCAATATCTTGGGAAACCCACTTCGTCTGTGTTTTTGAAAAGAGGAAAAGTTGGCCTGTATGTTAGGGGGTAACGCTTGGAACCTGTCTAGTACCTCCTCATTAACTACGATTCCTTTGAATACATCATCACAGGGGGAGTCTTCATGCTCATATGTTTTCATATTGCATTGAGCTAGGTGATTTACCACAATTTGATATGGATCATGCCTTCTAAGCTCAACGTCCACCAGTTTAACATCCTCTAATGCTATAGCTTCCACCTTAGAATGACCAAAATTTAGCAGTGAAAACCTTCCAACCTGTAGAGGAAAAGCTGGTCGGAATTTTTTCTGAACCGCTTTTAACTCTTTGTCGATGCCTCCTGTTATTATTTGGTAAGCCACTTCTCTGCACACCATTTTGTTAGGTAGAAACTTTGGGAGAGCATGAGGGGGAATTGAGCATCCAAAAACTCTAATATAAGAGAAATTCTCTTCAATAAACCAATATGCAACTGTTTTAAGGTTTTCCATAATTTGCTTTGAAATCCAAGGGGCTGGATAACCACACAATACTTGATGAACAAGAATTACTACATAGTGACAGATCTCATAAAAGAAATCTTTAACCTTTTCTTCCCATAGTTTAGAATGATAGAAATGGATGGGTTCTGTGCAAGTTGGGTTCCAGCTCCAATTCATCAAGGGAAATGGAGTCATATAACATATGGCATACATGATGTATGGAAACATATAAAAATACACAGGTTGGCCTTTTGACTTTGCCATTTGGTATTCAAAAATTTCTTTGGTTAGGTTATCAGACAAAATCTTAACCCAATCGAAAGTGAATCCTTTGGCTACTTCATGCATGATTGATACCCATTTCACAGGGAAATGGGTAGGGATTTTCTTTCCGAAAAGTCTACATAGCATCATGGCTCTATAGACCATATATTTATTTAATGACGCAGTGACATAAACACTATGAGAATCAGCTTTGAATTTCGCTGGAATTCCCCACGATGTTTTAATTATATCTTGATAGGTTTGGTCAAATTCTGTACAGTCCTTTCGTTGAAACTCTTCTACAAATGCAATATTATAAATATATATAGAAACAGGGGATAAATTGTACATTACTTGAATGTGTACTGGCCTGAAAGAGCTGACAATGACCTTTTGATGATTGATGATGCTCCTGGTCTGCACATTGGTGTTCTCTAGAGCCCGGTTTATCATGTCATTATATGGCATGAGCTTCGACCGTGTAGCTATTTTTTGAAGTTTAGCCTCTGCTATAACTCTGAGTTTAGTTTCATGCTTATCAGTCTTTTCGTCTCCAGAATCATCTGGGCAATTTATGACTTCATGCTCTAGTATTTCAAAAATTTGCGTCCAGGACTTGACTAAATCTTCAACATGTGGTGTGGTATCAGACAGAACGTCCGAGTTCGGGTTTGAGCCTTCATTGACCTCATCACTCTTATTCAACGTTTTCCTGGGTGCCATGGTGTCTGTGATAAAAAGCGAATAACTATTACATAGGAGAAGGCGTAATCTTTCTTTGAGTAAAACTCACTTCTTTGCTAGAAGTGAAAATGAATTTTGAAATAAAAACTTTTATTCATCCTCAGTTTTCCTTAACTCGAGCGTGCTTCTACGGATGATGAATTTATTTGTTTTAATGAGGAGGGTACAACTGGAGATACACGTCTTACTCTATAAAATATTTCTGTTGATCCAAAATAAATGTTTTCCAATATCGACGATTCATGACCAAGAGTTTTGGATGTAATATCGTTGAGAAATCCCGAAACGTGAAAGTGCGAAAAACTAATTTATATTGTTAATTTTTGGTTAGAGGTTTAGATTAAAAATGCTTAAGAACTTAATGGTTTCGAGACTTCACTCTTCGGGGTTTTTTGGGCGTGATGCATGATAATTTCCTGATTCCCAAAAAGTGCGACTGATTGAAATTAATTATATTAAGTATGTTTAACCCTTTTTAATTAATCGCAATCAAGAGAGGATCTCGTGACTTTGCATATCGGGATTTTAGGCTGTCGTTTAAGACGAGATTTCTGAAATGTGAAATTACGATGAGTTTTAATTACCATTAAACATTCTTAATCGTTCTAATTAACTCGATTTAATTTTTAAATTAACTTTTGCGACTTCGCGTATCGGGATTTCAGAGCTCATTGTATATTAAACTGCTTATATCGCAAAACTCCGAAACCCAAAACTTTGGAAATTGTCTTAGTGTTTTGAATTTTTTAAACAAAGGGTGACTCCATAATCTGCTAAGACATTTAAACCATTGGATTGATCGGAGGACTTTATTTCAACGATGATTATACAAGTGCATTTTTGTGCTCTTTTTATTTAAACAAAAACGAAATTTATTTTAATCTAAGGTTTAGGAAAATATACATGTTTCAACATAGGCTCCATCTAGGGATCTCGTCTCCTCGAGGGATGAGAATAACATGTAGACTGAGTGCCTTTATCAGGTAAATGAAGTCATTATTTCAATTATGTGAAACACATCTGAAGAAAATTCAAAACAGGATTTTAGGATTTCATTCTTAACTTTGAAAACTCTCAGAACTAAATCATTCGGTGATCTCGAGTTAGGCTTATAATAGTTTTCCTTTCTTAAAACTGACCTCAGATTTGTATAAGATAATCAAAACAACCTTAGTCGTTCTACTAGGCTTTATTTGATTTTGTTCGCATCAAGGTGAAGTAATTCCAATATTTTAAGTTAGGGACTCCCATTAGCTTAGAATGTAGATCTAGCCGGAAAAGAGAAATAGTTACCAGAGCATCTTGTAATTCATGTATAACAGCCTATTAGATATGTAGACATTGCTTCACTGCTAGTAGGCCTGTTCAATACCCCAGTGAAGTTATCGGATTTCCCACATTGAATTTCCTTTCACCACTTCAATGAGTAGTTTAGCATTTAAATGTTGAGATGAGGGCAATCATTTAATGAATTTCCTTTCATCATCTCTTTTGGACTAGATGGGGGCAATCATTTTATGAATTTCCTTTCACCATCTGTCTTGTTTCAAAACATGAAGTGGGGGAAATCAATCGATATGCAATATACCCGAGACAATATCTGTTTAAAATTTAACAATAGAGGTCTGTCAACTCACTTTAATTTCTCTAGACTAATCCTCCTCTGATGTTCAAACATCTTTGCTTTCAGGGAAGTTCTCAAGGGGAATTCTTATTATATTTTTCAGGGACTTTCCTTGAGCGAAACTAATCAGTTTAACCCTGTTAGAACGACTAAGAGAGTTAGGATTAACCTAGACATACTTCCGGTTCAGTTAAAGCTAGAGGAATTATAAAAGCTTTACCTAGTCTCGTTTTGAAGATTTGACTATGAGTTTCCAAAGTTAAGGTGAGACCTTCCTCCTCTATGAAGCTCATGAGATGATATCAAGAATCTTGTGAAGAAATAGCTTGGACATGAACAGGGGAAAAGAAAGAGATTTCATATGTTCTGTTGTAGGTACAATCAGTCTTAAACGAGCTTCTTACTCAACTCTTGAAATTTTTCCTTAAACTCTTTTTATTGCTTACTTTTCATATATATTTTATTTATTTTTTACTTACTTCGTCCAGAGAATTTTTTTGATAATTAAAAGTTGCTTTTCATTTTTCTGATTAAAGGTATTGGTGATGATATTAGTAAACATAAGATTACTGTCTTACTCATTAACATCTCCTGGAAAATTTTAACTTGAGTTTTTAGGACATAAATTCATACCTCAGTAGTTGCTTATACTTCCAGCCAAGCAGACTGTTAGTTTATTACTTGTTTCGAGAGACATTTAATGTGAGTATCTATGCATGCCACCTTTTTGATATCTCAAGTCTCTCCGCTTATCAACAAGTATCGTGCAATAAGATAAACATGATAGCTGTCAGGAACTCTAGTAGATTAGAAAATTTCCTATTGCATTTTTTGATATATATATAATGGCTAACCTTTTTGTATTTATAGTAAAAATAAAAACTTACCGAATGAAAGGTAACTATAAACGAAACATGAAAAGAAACCGATATGTACAATGAGAGTTCAGAGACATATTATTGCATGAAGTGCTTGAGGTATCACCCATTGATAGGGTTGTTAAGAATCTTTCCGTTGAGATTTTCTAACTAAAATTCATTCTTTCCCTCATAAGCTGTAATTTTGTATGGTCCAACCATATCTGATCAAACTTACCATGTTTCCCAGCATCCTCTTTTCTGGCTTCCCATTTTAGAACTAAATCACCAGGGAGAAATTCCCTATCTTTAGCTTTTTGGTCAAATAAGGCTTTCATATTATCTTGATATTTCTATAGTTTTTCATTTACTTCAGCCCTATTTTGCTAAATTTCAATCAATTGATTTATCCTCATGGTAATGTCATTTGGTTCTTCCTTTGAGTCTTGCCGGAATTTCATTACTGGCAGTGCTAGATTTATGGGTAAAATGACGTCGGTACCATATACCATCTAAAATGGAGACATTCCGATTGACCGTTTTGTGCCTATCCTGTTATCCCATAAAGCATATTTTAAATGTACATGCCATGCTTTCTTATTTTCGGTAGTACTTTCTTAATTATAGTGATCAAGATTTTATTAGATGACTCAACCAATCCATTTCCCTGTGGATAGTAGTTCGTGGAGTGTCCTAGTACAATGTTATACTTTTGGAAAAAACTTATCATGGCCATGGATTTGAAAGCTTGAGCATTATCAATAACTATTTTTCGAGGACAACCAAATCTTGATAAAATATTCTCCTCCAAAAAACTGATCACTACTGCGTCTGCTGCATTTCACGTAGGAATAACTTCCACCCATTTAGTAAAATAGTCTATAGCGGTCATAATCCATTTATGTTGAGCACTCGAGTGTGGATGGATTTCTCCAATAAAATCAAGATCCCATTCCTGAAACAGAGCTTCAGTTATAACTGGAACTAAAGGTAATGCCGAAATTTTCTACTTGCCTGTAAACAACTGACAAGGATTACAAGTTCTGACTTTAGTGTTTACATTAGTGAATAATTTCGGCCAATAATACCCGACTCTTAATATTTTATAAGCCGTTTCTCTCCAGGCGTGGTGTCCACCACACACTCCTTCATGGAATTCATTTATAACTTTTTTTGTTTCAGATTCTACTAAGCAACTCAGTAAGAATCCTAGGGGATCCTTCCAATACAATTGACCATCTATAATACAATATTTTACAGCGTGTAACTTCAATGTCCTAGCGTTAGATGGGGTTAGGTCATTGGGTCACTAAAGGGTCAGTAAATAAGAGACAATGTCGTTGTACCAAACTGAAGAAGAGAATTTTTCTGGAATCTCAGTTGTGGGCATAGTGACATCGAGTTCATCTATCTCTAAAAATCCTTCATTCTCTTGCAGGTGATTTATTCCGAGTGCTTTCAGATTTGATTCAACCAACAATTTAGCCAAGCCCAGACCTTTAATATGTTTAGTTGGTTTAACTTCCAGGTCAAACTCCTAAATTTTGGCTAACCATCTGCCTCTCCTTCCATCGCTATCGGGCTGAACCAGTATATCCTTAACATAACTGGTGGGTACATAAGCAATAATCTTTGAATGTAGTACATAGGTTATGAAAGATTTGAGGGCTTTCACCATTGCGTAAGCTTGCTTTTCCAATATATCATATTTTAGCTCAGCATCTCTAAGACTTTTACTAAAGAACACAACTGGCTGCTCAAAACCATTGTCATTCTTCTGTAACAATACAACTGCAATAGTATGCTCAGAAGCAAATGAAAAAATATTTTTTTTTTTCAAATAATCAGGACTTTGCAGTATTGGTGCTTCACCTATGAACTTCTTAATGTGTTTGAATTACACCTTAGCCTCGTTTGTCCACTTTACCTTGCTGTCCTTAAGCATATCTGTAATCAATTTCACCATTTCAATGAAATTCAGAATGAATCTTCTCAAAAAAATTATTTTCCCTAAAAATGACTGAATTTCTTTCCTATTCCTGGGAATATTAATAGTATCTATTGCTTCAATCCTTTTCGGGTCAATTTTAATTCCATCCCTAGACACTATATGGCCCAAGAGTTTACCTTCTTGCATTGCAAAATGAGATTTCTTGGGGTTCAGAGACAAACCAAACTTGCAACATTTTTCGAAAGTTTGCTTGAGGTGTACTAGATGTTCTGCATTAGATGTAGAAAAAATAGTTAGTTCGTCAAGATAAATAACAACAAAGTTATCCCTTTCGCCGACGAAGGTGATGTCCATATCTCGTTGGAAAGTTTCTCCTACATTCATTAAACCGAAAGACATTTTGTCATACATAAAGGTACCCCAAGGGGTAGTGAACACAGTTTTCTCTTTATCATCTTAATGGACTACGATTTGATTGTAGCCTGAAAATCCATCAACCATAGACATTCTATTAGCTCCTACTACTTTCTCTAAAACGTGATCCATTTTAGGCAATGGATAATTGTCTTTGAGTGATGATTTGTTTAGATTCATGAAGTCTACACACAGTCTGATTTCACCATTTTTCTTTCTTACTGGAACTAAATTAGCTACCCACTCAGAGTATCTAAGTGGGACAATGATCTTGGCATCTAGAAGCTTCTTTACTTCTTTCTCTATCAAAGGCATCAATATAGGTAAATCTGTTTGAGTTTCTACCTGAATGGTTTGACACCTTGTTTCAGAGGAATTTTGTGTTCCATTATAGTGGCGTCATAAGTTCTTAATTCATCATAGGACCAAGAAAAAACATCATTATACTATCTAAGAAACTCAACATACTTACTTTTTGTTTCAGGAGGAAGGTACTTAGATAATTTTACGAACCTAGGATTTTCTTTGGTGCCTATATCACAATCTTCAAGCTCTTCTGGCTGAGGCTGTAAGGTGGACTTCAAGGGAATGTCGTCATGATTAAATAACCTCTCTAAGGGGATCATACCTTTGGGGATCAGATTATTTTTCCAAATAAGCATACGATGATTAACAATCTTATCTTGAAACTCTTGAAGATCTTCCCTTTTCTGCATGATCCAAGTGGGATCATTCTGATTTTCTTGGTCGACATGTGTTTCGGCAAAGTCATCCACCATTTCTAAAAATTTCATGATTTGTTCATCATCCTCAAAAACCTTCCAATGTTGTATGTTATTCGGTATGGAAGGTCTATATCTCATCTCTATATGGTATTTAAGTTTGAAAACCGTTGGAGGCACAAAGGTTGAGGCCGCTTTAGCTAATGAAT
>JASDQU010689589.1:0-13986 GCA_032191745.1 Picea mariana | reverse complement strand
AACACTTGGATTATATGGTTAAAAAGGATTAAATTTCTCTATTATTGATTCACCCCCCCCCTCTCAGTAATCCAACATATCTAACTCTAATTCACAATACCACTTAAATACACAAGATATGCAATTACTTATCTATTACAGGTGGTAGCCAACCAACTGAATGTGGGTGTTCATCCTTCCACCCAACCATAGGCGCAGAGGCATTCAATCTTATCACTCTGGCCACCCCTATGCCAAGCCATGATATCACCAGATAATTCTCACAATTCTCAAGGACTTTCTCGTTGTTCAGCTTCTGCTCAGGTTCTATTCTCTGTGCACTTTCAGAGGTTTTCCTCTCTGTTATGGCCTTGACAAGTTTTATTAGATGCTCGTCCAGAATCAATCTCCCAGCTTTCTGATTGCTCCCCTAGAGAGCTTCGCGCATCTCCCTCACGAGCTTTCACTCTCTTCCCCTTTGTTCCCCCTGTGCGTATATCCCTTACCCTGGAAGGTTTTGCCGACCTATCCTATTCCTTTTGTCAGAAGGAATCTCAGGTCTACAAGTCTCTGTGGTACTTTGAGCTGACAACCCATGTTTCCATTCATGGGGGTTGTTGATTTTTCAACCACCAGTCCTTTCTTCATTAATTGATTTCTCTCCTATAGTGATATCATGGCCAGCCTTTCAAGGCTTCACCCCCACAGTCATTTATTGGCAACTCAAAGAATAATACATTTACATTGTCCTCATGCATTAGCATGGTAATTCCTATTTTATGATAAATTACAAATTGGGGGAAACAAGGTGTTACAATTCCCTCCCCCCTAAAGGAACATAGTCCTCGGTGTTCTTTCTCAAAAACACCTTTCATGCTTTTGTCATTCAGCCACTTCAGAAGTCTTGACCTTCATCCTCGGTCAGGTCCTCTTTCAGGTTCTTAGACTTCGTCACCTTCCTTCAATAATTCTTGGACAACAAGCACATTAATCACAATTTTGTGCGAAAACATCTTATTGTTGTTCAAAATTCAAGAGGAAAATTTCATAATCTAGCACAATACTTATTTGTGCAGTTTGTGGATTTGTATCCACATGGTTGTTTTGTTATCTAGGCTCTTTGTTTTTCCTTGACATACCCATTGGGTGCATGATTCCAATTCAATAGTTCACAAGATCTATCATGTTATACAGTCCCTCGGGCGATCCATCTTGCCTTGCCAAGGTTTTCTCACACAAGAAGAACTACCCACCATGTGCATGATCCCAATAGTTTACAAGAACTATTAAAGTATCCTCTTCCTTGTGGTCACTCACCCTCCAGGCTGAGGCTTAGACATCCCCTTCACTGCTATATAGTCCCTTAGGTGATCCATCTTGTCCTGCCAAGGTTTTCTC
Source organism: Picea mariana (assembly GCA_032191745.1). Taxonomy (NCBI): domain Eukaryota; kingdom Viridiplantae; phylum Streptophyta; class Pinopsida; order Pinales; family Pinaceae; genus Picea; species Picea mariana. Next base: position 12,609 of record JASDQU010689589.1, on the reverse strand, counting down.
ACACAGAAAGAATTTCAGAGACTCTATCGAGTCTTACAGTCAAGGCGTCCCTCAGACTTGCTCTGTTGGGGCGTCCCTCCAGCTTTCAGGTGATCATGGATTATCACGGGGTTTTCATGGCTCAGTAGTAGCCATGTTCATCATCTTCAGCTTTGACATCCTTCATCTATCCTTTCTGGACATATCTTTTCTTCTCACTTGTATCACAGGTATACAAGATTCACGAGACATCATTATAAATTCTAACTTTCATAATTTTATTGCAAATATGTCACCTACAGATTTCCCATTCCACAATTTGTTTTCATATATGTTTCACACAAGAACCAAATTCATAATTACGGGACTTTCCTCCCCATAATGGTTTGGTTCAGCAGGCAATTGGCCTTCCTTATGGGATTACAATGCTACCATATCCAAGACCCCTTTGCTTCCTGTACTTTCAACTACAATCAGCCAAACAAATTGTTAGATTTTCCATGCATATGCATTTTTATTGCACCTTTACAACTTTGTCACAACAATTTCATAATTGTGCATACTAACAATCAAATTAACTTTCTCAAAAAGTAAATACCATTCCTTGCAGTTTGGCTCAGTAGGCAATCGATCTTCCTTATGGACTTACAACACTACCATATCCAAGACCCTTTCTTCCCTGCAATTCATTATTTACACAGTCAAACAAATTGTTAGTTTTCATGCACATTACCTTTTTTCAAAATCAAGTATACTAATAGTCCAAGTCATTTCATTTATTCAAGGATACAAAGCGAAAGGATACATCATCCCTTACCTGTGCATCATTCCAGCCTACCAATTTTTCAAAATGTGATTCAGATATCAATTGATTTTAATGAATGTGCCAACATTCGTGGCCACATTCATACCCAATGCACCCTTGCATTGATTTCAAGTTTGTCACACTTTATGACAGGTTCTTGGCCATGGTGTGTTGGAATTTAACCAACCTCTCCACCACATGGCCTATTCATTTTCATTCACTCTTACAGCAGGACCATGCTTCCTGCTATAGGCCGATCATGACCCCAGATCGGTGCACCTGAAACTCAAAGGTTTCACATGAATGCCTTTAATCATTTTTCCTCCATTGATAACCAGTGTGCCACCACTCATGGCCACCCAAATTTGTTTTCCTTCAATGTTTTCATAACGTAAGTAAAACCTTGGAAGGTTCTCCTTCCTCACTGAAAGTTTCATTGTTTGTGCTTTATGAAAACATGCATTTCCTTGAAGCAACCCCATGCAATGTGTTATCTATGAGCACGTTTTGTTTCAAATTGTTCCTAGATTGGTCCCTATGTTCACGACATATCAGTTCATGAATTCTTCCGAGGACTTACAATCAGTCTTTACTACAAGAGGTTCACACCTCCATCACTCATGTTCTTCTTCCCGAATTATACCCTACTTGGTTATCCATGGCATACCACTGCCCTTTCAAATTTCGTGCATAACATGAGACAATAAAATATTTCAAAAGGGATTCTCACCCAAATCCTTTCATACCTTGAGTCACACAAGCATGGACATTTTTTTTATACTTGTTCTCGGTTGCTAGCACTCTCTCTGATATTACCCCATCAGTGGTGCTCCATGGGGGCTTTTAAAGTCCCTTAGATAATATTTTAACAAGAACCTTCTCATAGTCATCCTCTGATTAGGGTTGTTCCTTATTGGCAACTGTCTTTCTCAACAGTTCCAATCTTATTTCTCTCTACACGTGACATACATCATAAGCACATTAGTTGTCATGTAAATTAAAATTCAAGTACCATAGCATTTAAATTAATAAAATATTTTCAGACATGTCCTAGCATATTTGTATGCGCTTCATCACATTATCCTTAATGTTTCCACAAGTGCAACATAAACATATTTCGGTTGTATCTTCAGCAATACCATCCTTATCACTATGGTGTCAAAACATTCACTTTTATTAGTAATTCAGTTTTCTCATCCAAGAGAAAACATAATACTTAGCAAGGAAGAATTGAGGACTCTCCCCTTCTTCCAACTCTTCCTATATCGCCTGGGACTTTTCAACCCAGTTGAGTCATCTCTAAGGCCTCACTGCCTTTTCTTAATCATGGCTTCAACCAAGCCTAATCAGTTAAACGTACTCTTTTATTTATTTAATCACACTCAGGGAGTTTACTTGCCTTTTACCAACTATACCGGTTTTCCACAACTACTATTTTAATCCTACGACTCTGTTAAATAATTTAGGGTTCTTAGGGTGAGGGAAGTGTTACTCCTTTTCTCCCCCTTTACTTATGCAATCTACCTTTTATTGTGATCTTTCTGCTCTTTTCCTGAGCAACCCTGGGTTAGGCTCATCCTAACTCTTAGGACACATCAACTTGCTTTAATAGCAAAATCTTTTGCCCATAATGAATCATGAACCTGTGCATCTTGAACATTACCATTCGGTTATCAAAATAGTCAATACTCATTTGCTAGTCTTCCAGCTGCACATTTTATTTTAATAATGTAATCCAGGATTCTTATATAGGCAGGCTTTGCAGTCCATTGCCCCAACCTCAACAGTCATTAGGGTTGTGACTTTGTTCTTTTGACAGAGTCCTTACACAGTTTCTTCACAGGGAACTCCTTTAGCATGCAATTTCCTTATTGCACATCCATCACTATCTGTGATGGCCTCAAGCTCGAATTAGCTTCAGCTTGTTAATAAGCATTATTTAAGGGACATAGACATACATTTCTGACATGCATTCCAAATTATGCATCCACACATGTTCTAGGTTTTTGCTAACTTACATCCACGATGTACTTAGCTATACTCATAATCGTAAGCTTGTGTGCAGTTTCCATAGGTATATTTCATAGCCTACATACATATCTATCTTAAAATCATTCAACTCATGATTGGTTACAATCATTCTCATGTGATTCTCAAAGGCATAATCATTTGCCTCATATCATGACAACATAGTATCCTTGCTCGTTTACTCTTTCATTTATTTGTACTGGATTTCCCCGAGAGATGGATCACATTCCCCTTAATCTATCATTCAAAACAAAACTTTCATGACTCTTCAAAATGGAGTCAACCATGCAACCATGGTATTATACTACTATTCATTCAATCTTGGCAAGTGCTAAGATTGCCTCACATTTCACTCATTAGGGAAACCATATTGGGCCTTTAGTATACTTATACTCTTGCATCATACATGTGCATCACTTGCACATTTAATATCATTCATAACTAGTTGGTATTAAATCAGGCTTCATATCACGAAGCTTCACAATGTATTAAATCCATGCACTCTAGCATATACACACAACTAAGTATTCATCATTCTAGCTTAGTTTTATCATTAGTGTTCTATAGTTAGAGATTTCAGTCACTTACATGACTAATCTCGCATTCATAACTCATACTGACGTTTCCTTCCCTCATGGCAATAACCAACCAAGGTCACTTTCCTTTTTATACTATAGAAGCTAGCTAGAAAACATTCTTGCCTCGACCTCCTTGTAAAATTACCCAACTTATAAATACATTATGGGAAATTCTAATCATGCCCAAGGTAACAGAGTCAACCAAACTAGCTTCCAATTATATCTATATAGCTACCATCCACTACTGGATGTCAATCTGACCCATTGGGATTCTAGAAGTGCCCCAACACTCCCTTTACCACATTCAGGATCAACATTTAGTCAACCATTTTATCTTAGCTTTAGCAATAATGTCTAATACCATTTGGACTACTTACCAAGTATACTAGTTCAGAAATCCAGAGTATCTTTAGGTCAAGATCAGTCTTGACCATTATATCTAGAGTTTTTCCTTCTATTCAGCATAGTCAGGGACAAAGGCCATCATCCTCCTCCCACAAGATCTCTGGAAGATTAGTTTTTCTATCCACCAAGCAAGGGAGGTTGTTGTGATTTCTCACTCAATCACTCTATAATTCTACAGCTCCATTTATCAGCTTGATTAGAAAAACCTTGTTCAACAATTCCTGTACCCAGAAACAAAATTTGTTTCTCAGTCCACTTGAAACCCGAGAGCTATGTATGCTCTCCCTTTTCAGGGAATGGTCACTAGAATCATTCCTCTTTTCATGAGGGGTTATACACCTATACTAGATTTAACCCTTCATCAAAGCAATAATCATTACTGCTATGGATCCTTTCCATCCATTCACATTTCTATTTTAGTTTAAAGATTAGTGTCCTTCAGTGTAATCCCACTCTTGTAGGATCGGTTATCATTTCCCAAAGGAATGATATGCTTCCTTAAAGTACTTCAAGAATATTTTCATATGACTTGTGCATGAGCCCAAGCAGACCAAGTGTTGTAACCATGCTCTGATACTATTTTGTCACACACCAACATCGGGCATAAGAATTTTTTGATTTTCTTATGGGCCAGGAACTCCATTCATGGTTCCTAATTCGGGAGTTCAGGGAACCAGTGCGACCTCCTGGTCATGGATCATTCTTAAATATGTTGATCTAGAGCAGCTCTTCGATTCCATGTTGGATTCTCACGAAAAATCCACAGGTCCTTTGCACTGCGCACAAGCCTCTGCTCCACGCGACCACGGCTGTGACCATCGGCTTATCCTAACGGCGCATCACATTTCGCGACTTCGAAACTTCTGATGCAAGGCACCCCAACTTCTCCAACTCCCAAGTTTCGAAAGGGCTTAACAACCGTTAGCTCCCTCCTTTGCCCTCCGTCCATGTGACCACTTACTACATCCCGGAGCCTAATTCCAAGGCGCATAGGAACTTCGCATATTGCGAGTTCTCATGACTTCCTTCTTTGACTTATCTACCCTACAAGTCATTGAAATGTTGAGATCTCGCCATGTGCCCTCCTTGATGGACAACCGCGATCAAGTCGCAATTTCACATATCGCGAGTTCGCGAAACTCTTGCCTTCGAAATCCCCGACGTGAGAATCACTGAAATACTGATATTTCGCCATGTGTCCCTTTCGATGGACGACCCATATCATGTCGCGATTTCACGTATCACGAGTTCCTAGAAATCTACTCTTTGATTTCTCTTATGTGCAAGTTAGGGAAACGTTGATCGCTCGCCACACATCCTTTCCGATGGACGGTCCTGATTTTTTCACAGGTTCTCCTTTCGCGATATTTCTCTTGCCTTCACGTCTGATCTTCCAGTGTCGATCCTTCGGTGTGTATGTGGATATCCTCCACGTGTCCTTCTGGATCCAACGGTCCAGAATGATTTCACGACTTCTCCCATAGCGAATTTTATCCTCTCCTCCTTGTGAATCTCTCGGTGTTTGGTTCCACGAACACCCCTGATTTGTTGCCACTTGTCCTCCTAACGATGTACGGTTGCGATCGAATCGTGATTTTGCATGTCGTGACTTTGGAAACTAAGGACCTCTATCCTCTCAACTCCCGATATTCGATCCCACGAAATGAACCAATGGTTCAGATCTCTTCTGGATCAACGGATCCAATTCTTCCTGGGCTTTGGGAGTGGAATGGCTCCCAATCATTATCATCCTTGCAACTTCGCTGGATCCAACAATTTGCGGCTATCAACGTCTGTAGAAATTGCGAGGACTGAAGGAGTCGAGGTGTTTAACGCTTACGCTCCTTATTCAAATCTAACAGTCGTGACAAACCTCAGATCCTCCTGAAAGGATCTCGTCCGTTCATCTTCCAAACGGAATAATACTCCCTTTCGATACTTGAACTTCTCGCTATTCTTCCTGAACCTTGTTAGCTCTGAGAGACTTAAGAGCTCTGCGCTCTTTCTCCTGAAATCAACACTTAGAAGGGATCTTCAGCACAACTATTGCGCTCCTTCATCAAGTCTAGGACTTAAGTGGTTATGGTTTTCTATTTGCCTCACAGAGAGCCTGTGCATATCTGCACTACCTCTCCTGAGCTTAGCAAACTCCGTCCACCAAGGGACTCAAAAAGAATAGGAGAGTAGACATGCGTACATGAAACTACACCTAAGGTCGACAAACTCATAGTTCATGGCTCTAGCTTACACCACTACAGGTGCAAGCATTTACGAGTATAAAACATGTCCAATCCATAAAATGTCCTACTCACCTAATTACATAGTTAAGAAGACACAAAAAGGGGTACAATATAAATCATTAAGAAAATCCCTGCAACATTCATAGGATATCTAACTCTAATTCACAGTACCTCTTAAATACACAAGATATTCAATTACTTATCTATTACAGGTGGTAGCCAACCAATTGACTGTGGGTGTTCATCCTTCCACCCGACCATAGGCTCAGAGGCATTCAATCTTACCACTCTGGCCACCCCCATGCCAAGCCATGATATCACCAGAGAATTCTCGCAATTCTCAAGGACTTTCTCGTTGTTCAGCTTCTGCTCAGTTTCTGTTCTCTGTGCACTTTCAGAGGTTTTCCTCTCTGCTATGGCCTCGGCGAGTTTTATCATATGCTCATCTAGGATCAAGCTCGTGGCCTTCTGATCATGATCCCCTAGAGATATCTGTGCATCTCCCTCATGAGCTTGTGCTCTCTTCCCCCTTCCCCTTTGTTCCCCCTGTGCGTATATCCCTTACCCTGGAAGGTTTTGTCGACCTATCTTGTTCCTTCTGTCAGAAGGAAGCTCAGGTCTGTAGGTCTATGCGGTACTCCAGGCTGACAACCCATGTTTCCATTCATGGGGGTGGTTTATTTTTCAACCACCAGTCCTTTCTTCATTAACTGATTTCTCTCCTCTAATGATATCATGGCCAGTACTTTCAAGGCTTCACCCCCGTAGTCAGTTATTGGCAACTCAAACAATAATACATTTACATTGTCCTCATGCATTAGCATGGTAATTCCTATTTTATGATTAATTTTAAATTGGGGGAAATAGGGTGTTACACATAGAGGAACACTTCTCTTATATCAGAGTTTTCGGTTGTTCAGTTCCCCCGTACGCATTACCACAATTTTTACCAGAACGACTAATATGCCGCGAGGTTGAATGACAAACTGTACTCGACGGGATCAACACAGAGCTCAAAGTTGTGCAGAAAAAGGTATGGCCATCTTTTCCTTTACATATCGGTGCATTTTCTTTGTCAGATTTCGACCATTCCATAGTGGAGGTTGCATCCTTAGTAGAGATAAAGTTGCTTAACATTGAATTCAAGAATCACAACCCACATAAGGTCGTGGGAAACCATATGGCCAGTTGCAATCTTAAGAGGTATGAACATGAAGAGTCCCCTCAAGATGAAATGTTCTGAGGGACAAGATCTTACCAAGAAGTCCTGAGCCGAGTTCGAGCTCTACCACCTGGTGAAATGGTTGATCTTTACAATTTCCAAAAACACCAAAGAAGTGGCCTCCCTAAATTATTACAGGGAGAAAACCCAAAGTATCCATCTACACAACAAATAGAGACCCAGAACCCAGAAGTCGGGAGCTCTAGCAAACAAGAAGCCCTAGAAAACCCAGATAGTTCTGAGCTCTCGACTCAGAAAAAGGATATCCCAGTGACAAAGGTATCTGATGACTAGTCCAAAGATCAATAAGAAACATTAAAAAAACAAGGAGAAGATAATCCATTGTCTTCACCTGATAAATCAATTATAGATGGAGCTAGGAAACAGTTATCCATAGAGATCGACAGCCCCATTGAGGATATTACTCCATTACAGTTCACCAAAGGAAACCCTAATGCAGAGGTAATATTCATAGGGGATCTCACACCTATCCCTATTGAATAAATACCTCCTACTGATTTATTTTTCAGTAAAAAAAGAAAAGTTGTGGTAAAGAAAGAAATGCACCAGAAAGAAGGTGCAATGGTCAAAAATCACAAAGTATTATTAGATGGACAAAATTTGGAAGATGAAGACTTTGCTACAGAGGTAGTAGGCTCTTTGGGAGATTTTGCAACAACCAACTTATTCTCAGTTGATAATCTAAAAGAAAGGTTGAAGAAGAGAAATCATATGATAATTCAGTTGTGAGATCAAATAAGGAATACAGAGCAGAATATCAGAGATGAGGTCAATAAAGGACTTGAAAAGGCTAGATTTGTTGATAGACAAGAAATCCAACTACTCAAGACCAATCTTGTCCATCAAGATGAGTTGGTTAAACAATTACAAAAAAAGGTAAGTTCCACAAATGGTTATGGATATAGCAGGGTTCCAAGCTCAAGCATTAGAGGTGCTAAAGAAAATGGAAATAGCACAACAAAGCCTTTTGTCTAAGGTAGATATCATCCAAAATCATTTTCAGGAAGTAAATAAATCATTAGATAATTTCAGTTTCAAAGAAGGAGAGGCTACTGCAGCCCGGACCACCTTTCAAAAAGTGGTCATGTCATCGGCTAGAGAAGAAGTACCTGTAATTCCCAGATTGACTGTTGCAAAACAAATCAGAGGTGATATAATATTGAAGGCATGGGAGGCTAATATAGCCGAGAGTAAAAGAATGGCCAAAGAAATAAATGAGGATTGTGAAGAGGTTTTCGATTCGCTAAGTAAAGAATCACTAGGCCTTGGAAAGGATGATTGTTCTGAGATACTAGGACAAATCAACATTGTAAAGTATCAAATTGACATCAAAGAAAGTTTAAATGAAGCTCAAATTGAAATTTCACAGCTAAAGCAGGTTGACATCTCTCAAATAGATAGATGGTTGATAAGGCCAAATTTACAGTTGCAGTCAATGACTTCTGGAGATAAAATGATAGAAGACAGGTTGTCGCAATTACAAAGAAAGTTGTATCTTTTTTAGGCAAAAAAGGTGACAGAACCTTCAAGACTATTGGTACAATTCATAAGCAGATGCGTCAAATGTCTCGAGCAAGGTGAAGGAAGTACTTCAAAGAATCAATGAAGTAACATATGTATATCGTTTCTACTGGTATGAAAAAGAAATAGAAAAGAACCAAGTCTAACGGTTCAATTTTTCATTTTGTAACCGTTATTATCTAGGAATAACGAGAATTCCAACCGCATAGGGTTGAGAACCTCTTGTATAAATATATTTTCAAAAGACTAAAAATGGGTTGGTTTTTTGCCGATTGTAATAGAGAAATCTTTCCTTTTCAAGAATTAATACAAGTATAGACCAGAGACTCCATATTTCGTCACTCTTGAGTTATGTGTTCTTCTGTTCTTTTATATTCCAACATCTTTATTCATATGTCTTTGATGAATGCCTAATCATAGCTTAATACAACATCTATTGTGATTATATGTTTCATTTAGTTATCTGATTGCTTACAGATTTTCCTCTGTGTTTGCTATTAGCAAACATAAGACCTGGGAGTTCGTTAGATTGCTACATTCTATGCTTTATTAAAGGTTTCTCGTCTATTTTCTTCTTCTGTAGCAAAGTGAGATTCTTCTTTGATTGATGCATTGCTTTGTTTAACAACTTTATGTTGTTCTCTCATCACATTCATCATTTTCAAATTTAACTCAGATACGAAAGATGACCTTTGAGTTGTTTTACCATTAATTCAATTTTAGGAACTTTTCTCATATAATTGAAAGTAGAAAAAACAAATATAAAAAATAAAAAAAAAGCAACAAATCCTTTGATTATTTCTTTCCTTCATGACTGTACCTGTTGCAAGGCAGCCCAATATTGAGCCTGGTCTCACTGATCAGACCAGCATTGCTTTAACCTTGTTTAAGACCATCCTAGAGACCACTAATACCCAGGTGGAGCTTGAGCACTCATGGGCAGTGATTGAACATGACATAAGTGTCTGAGAACGTTGGGAAGCTAGGCAAAGACAACTTCAGAATCTACCATAGATTCATTTTATTTAGAGTTTTGATTTTCTTTTCATATTAAACACTCTTTTAATCATGGATGCCTTGACATTATACTTTGAAGCCTTAAGTATAAACTCAAGAACAACATAATGCATAACCATTATGTGTTGAGAACTACATCACAACCACCGATTTCAATAGTGAACGTGTGATATTTCCATTGAGAGTCCCCCATTTGAAGTTTCACACTCTCACACTTGCCACCACATTTCATCATAAGTCCATTATCTATCATAATTTGAAAATTATGCACCACGTGACATAACAATTGTGTCTTCTGCAACCATCTTATTAATAAAATTGTGGGTGTTGTCATTGTCAATCAAAATAATCACTTTTCGGTGCTTTATTTATCCAATCAAATTTAGGGTCTAGGGAGCTTAAATTTTAGATAAAGCATGGAGAAAATTTGAGGTTCTTGACAAGGATATTCTAATACACTTTCTTCTAAAGGATGAGGATTATTTTCTGCTAAATCCATATCGAGAGTGTCTCACATAGGAATGTATTCTACTTGATCAAGTGGGAAACATTAATTTAAAATAATTTTTTATCTTTACATGTATTCCCTTTGAAATATCTCTCATCACAATTACATAAAATTTTGTGGCACTGACATTCTACAAGTTCTTCTGAAATCAATTTGTGGCCTCTCAAGGGTTGAGGGGGGAAGGGGTTGGTGGTGGTGGTGTCAAAAGGGGGCAAGAGCATGGAATAAATGGTTTTTTTTGTTTGAGCATTGGCCACCACCTATTCTTCTCAATCACGTTGATCACAAGCCTCCAATCAAGTACTTGGGTGAGCCGTCTTTACCAATTCTCTAATCTCCTCCTTCAAATCGCTAATAAAACATTATTTGAAAAATGAATCGGTCATTCCCTTTGTGTGGATTCCAAATAATCAAAATATGCTATGAAGTATTCCACTATGCATTTTTGGTACAACTTGGTCAACCTCCCCAAATAATTAGTGTTTTTTTTTCAAAATTAGCATAGATGGCTTTGACAAGTGGTCTCTAGGAAATGTACCCCTCCTAGGATTTCTTATGACATTGCCCTCATTAACATCCCTATCCAAGTATAACACACCCACCCTAAGCTTCATCAAGTCATCAGTAACACCCTAGAGGAAAAATTATTGTTCCATCTTAGTAACCCAACTTGTGGGGTTGGAACCATCAAACTTGTTCAAATCTACTTTGGGATATCTCTACCATATGTGGTTATCTTGAAAGGATGATCGATGACTATGGTTATCTTGAAAAGGTGGTGTATTATGATGTGGTCCTTCCTTTGAAGTTTCCTCGTTTGGTGGATGCATGTGCTACTCTTGCCAATAGGTCCCATTGGGTATGAAGTGGTGTACCAATGGATTGATCTATGTTTGCATGTCTTCGATCTTAGCAAGTTGTGTGTGAATAGGTTTTTGAGATCAAAAACCAAGGAGTCAAGTTGCTTGAATTGGTCTTTCTATTGGGTGAATTAGTTGTCCATGATTATTCTTCGAATGTCTAGCATGTGGTATGTGGGTCCACCAGGAGGGTTACCAATTATTTATACCAACACAATCATCTTCACATAAGGAGGTCATGTTTGAGATAAGTCACCCACAATAATAGGAACGAGTCCACAAAAAAATGTTACTTGAAAGATGTACTAATGTGATCAAAATATTTTAAGATAGGTATCCCACAATGGTATGGGATAGCCCTAGATTTGTTTTTTAAAACTTCGGTAAGAGTATTACTCCTGCATGAATAATATTGTGCTAATGGAATTTGCAAATTCTTGATATTCCAAGAAATTTTTATTTTTATTTATTTATTATTATTATTATTATTATTATTATTATTTCCATTCTACAGAGGCTAGGGTTTGTAGGTTCTTAAGGTTAAAGGAGTCTTAGTTGATATATATCTTTTATATACTCATGTTTCCAACGATAGTACTCAATTGAATCTCTCACGGTGTTAACTAAGGAGGCTATACCATACCCTTAGTTATACTACTAGATTCCTAGGTACTAAAGAGTGATATCCCCGAGTGTTTTTCTCGATGTACTATAGCAACCAGATGGTAAACATGTTTATGTAAGGCTTGTTTTAGGTGCACCTAGGGGGATTTTGATATACCTAAGGGTACATCAAAGACTAAATTCATAGGTAGATTATGTCTGATGTGGTACTACTAGAAGGGGTACCAACAGAGGTTACAAGGGTGTCCATTGTAGATGACACAACTTGTTTTTTTATGTGTGTATTCTTCCCCAATCGTAGGTTTACCCACTAAATGACAAATCTTTGTGTTTAAAGGTGCCAAAACACGTCTTTAGCCTTAAAAAAAATTCTAAAATTTGGGTGCATGTTAGCTCATGAAAGAGTTTGGACACCACTTGTAAAATATTTAACCAACATAAATTGTAGAACTTGAACAATATTTAGAGAAATATAAATGTTGAAAATAAAATATTGGAGACAGAGAGACTAAACATGCAGAATATAACCCTTGTATTGATTATTTCCAAAAGATAGAGCATTGTTCATGGGCCTCTTTTGAGGGGGCTACCTCTTATGAGTAGAGATCCAAATACAATAGCAATACTTGATGAAAGATCACATAGCCTTCTAGCCTTATTAATAGTTTCTTAAGAGCAAAATCCTAACTACTAGTGGTTTCATCATTACTCAATACTACCACCTAGTGAGCCTTATTTAATAATGACAACATTTTTATATTAAGTAATACCCAATAACTATCTAATGGGCCTTATTCAAAG
>JASDQU010689588.1:56405-79446 GCA_032191745.1 Picea mariana | reverse complement strand
TACATGAATAACAATGCCCATGAAAAATACTTTCATACCTTTGCTTTGGTGTCCCAAGAATAGCTTCTTGATGTCTTCCTTGCTTTATTCTTTTGAAATTTTCTTTTCCTTATGTAGATGGTTGCTTTGCAACATTGTCTGCCTTCTTTGATAGATTTATCTCATGCTTGTTTGAGGTGCTTGCTTCATCATGCGTATCTTCTCCTTTGTATCCAAGACCTGATTTATCACATGATGATCTTTGACGTTCCAAGATCTCATCCAAGATTCGTGAGCTATTCAAGAATTTGTTTGACTTTTCCACCTTCTTTCTAAGGTAAACAATTTCATCTTCTAACTTACAACATGACTCTTCCTTTTCATTTATTTGAATCTTCAATAGTTCCTCTATTCTTTTGGCTTCTTCAATTTGTGTCTTGAGATGGACAATAGTTTCAAAACTTTTACTAATCTCATCATCTATATTCATGTCTTATTTTACATTCTTTTAGCAATTTCTCTCATATAAATATCAACAATGTTGGTTGTCTTGTGAGTGAGCTTTACTAGAATAAAGTGGGCAACTTTAGTAAGCTTATCCACCACCACGATGATAGAATCATGTTGCTTATTTGTTCTAGGCATCTGGGTGATGAAATACATTGTTACAACTTCCCATTTCTACTCAGGAATAGGCAAGGGTTGTAGAAAACCAGCTAGGTGTCTATGCTCAACCTTGACCTTTTGAGCAAACACTTGGCAATAAAATCAACAACCTCTTTCTTCATATCTAGCCAATAATATTGTTTTTTGAAAACTGCAATAGTTTTTTGGTAACCTCGGTGCCCAACATAAGGCACATTATGCATTTCCTTTAAAATCAGATTTTTCAATTCCTAAAAATTTGGAACATAAAATTTTCCTCTATACATGATAATTTCATCCTCTTTTAACTCAAAATTATCAATTTTCTGCTGCAAAATACGTTGCTGTAATTTTTCCTTTAATTCCATGTAATGTAAATCTGATTTTTCCGCCTCTAAAATTATGTCTTTCAAATTTGATATGTACATGATAATGGTTGTAGAATGCATCTCATGCACTCTCCTTTTGAGTGCATCATCCACCTTGTTCTCTTTACCCTTAATATAATTTATGTAAAAGTCATATTCCTTGAGGAATTCTAACAATTTGCTCTGCCCGAAATTTAGAGTTGGCTGTCCAAATAAATATTTTAGACCACTATGGTTTGTCCTCAACTCAAATATTTTTCGCATGAGGTAGTGTCTCCACATATTCAAGGCATGCAGTATGGTTGCCAATTCCAAATCACGAGTAGCATATATCCTTTCATGCTCCTTTAATTTCCTTGATTCATAGAATACCACATGTCCATTCTGACTAAGAACTCCACCAAGTCCTTCTTTACATGCATCAACATATGATGAAGTCTTCATTTGGATTAAAAAGTGTTTAATATTGGAGCACTTGTTAGTAAAGGCTTCAAGTGTTGGAAACTTCTTTCACAATCTGATGTCCACTCAAACTTCACACCCTTCTTTTGCAAGGAAGTGATTGAGTGTGCAATATTTGAGAATTCTTCAATAAATCTCTTATAGTAGCATGAAAGTCCCATGAATGATCTCACCTTAGAGACATTCCTTGGTGTTTTCCACCCTTCAATGGCTTTTATCTTCTTTGGGTCCACTGCTATCCCTTCCTCTGAATTTAATTTTCCCCAAGTAACGTATCTGTCATTGGTAGAATGAGAACTTGTTGAAATTTGCAAATAGATGATGTTCTCTCAATAATCATAGCACCATCCTCAAGTGTTTCTCATGTTCTTCTTCATATTTTGACTAAATAAGTATTTCATCTAAAAATACAATGACAAACTTATCCAAGTACTCTATGAAAATACCATTCATTAAACACATGAAGATAGTCGATGCATTTGATAACCCAAATGGCACCACTATGAACTCATAATGGACATACCTTGTTTTGAAGGCAGTCTTGCTAATGTCTTCTTCCTTAATTTTTACCCGGTGATAACCTGACCTGAGATTAATCTTAGATAATACCCTTTCATATTTCAGCTAATCAAAGAGATCATCTATCCTTGGCAAAGGATACTTGTTGTTTAGAGTTACCTTTTTCAATGGTCTGAAGTCAATGCAAAGCCTCAAGGTTCTATCCTTTTTCTTCAAAACTACCGCTAAGGCACCCTAACATGACACACTTGGGCATATATACCCCTTATTTAGAAGTTAGTCTCGCTGCATTTGAAACTCTTTCAACTACAGTGTACTCATCCTATAAGGAGTCTTGGATAATGGGGCTACTCTAGGCATCCGATTTATGGAGAAATCAATATCTCTCTTGTGTGGAAACCCCAATATTTCTTTAAATGCATCTTCAAACTCTTTTAGGATTGCATAATCTTCAATACTTGGTAATTTATCATTATGTTCCTCCTACATATGTGCTGCAAATACTTGACATCCTTTCCTGAAGTTTTTCTTCAGCTGCAAGGCTGAAAATTCTCTGATGGTTACTACTTTTGGAATACCATAAATTGACCTCGAGTTCCCTTCTTCATCAAATCATGTAAAAACCTTATTATAATATTCTATAAAAACATGATGTTGGTCCAACCAATCCATATTGATTAGGCAGGCATACGAGCCTAAAGGTATGATATTCAAATCTTCCATTGTGCTTAATCCATTCATGTCCATTGGGAATGCCTTAACTATCTCGTTAATCTTCCTTTTAGCTCTTGTAGCTAGCTACACCATCCAAGGTTTACCAATCTTACTTCTTGGCAAATCAAATATTTCCACCATCTTAGGATCTAGATAACTATGAATATGTCTTGAATCAATCAAAATATCAATGACTTGGTTGTTGATCTTACTTTCCACTTCAATCATGTGTGTCTGATATTTAGCTTGCTTATTATCTAGAGCTATGTATATCCTAGGTATATTTCTACCAATGTCCTCCACTATTTCAGCTTGTTGTATATTATGAACAATCCTCACCTTTTCACCTCTGTGAGGGAAATCTTTGTACATATGATCTCTCCCACAACCCCAACATTGAATAGGTGGATTCATTGGTCTTTGCCTCATTGTATTAGTCATATTGGGTTCCTTAGGAGTTGGTTGTCCTTGAGAATTATTTTGGAAGAATGGTGTCTTTATCTCCTTCCTCCTCTATTCCATATTGCTCTTATTCTTGTCTTCCCATGCCTTTTGGAAAGTTGGTACTCCTCTATACTAATCATTAAGGCATTTATCTCTCCTTATGATTTCCTCTAGTGTCTTGGGATCATCATAATTTATCTTGTCACTGATAAATGATGGCAGTCCACTGAGGTACCTCTGAATCTTAGCTTGTTCATCCTTTATGAAAGAAACATATTTTAGTAGCTCTAAGAACCTTCTTTCATACTCATCTTTGGTCATACTCCCAATCTTGAGTTCAAATAACTCCTTCATATTCTTATCATATAATCATTTGGATAAGTACTTTTGAAAATACCTTTTGAATTCTCTCTAAGTAACCTTTTTCTCATCAATGTGTTTCACTTGCACAAATTGATCCCACCACATTCATGCTTTTCCCTTGATTTGATATATGAAAATTATTCCTTCTTCCAGTGAAGAGTAATTATGCATCTCAAAATACTTTCTCATGCCCAACAACCAGGTCTCAACATCCTCATCCTTCTTGCATTATCCATCAAATCTAGGTGGTTTGATTTTATTCATTTCTCCCTGTAGCTCATCCACCCCATACTTCTTCTTATGCTTCTTGACAATGGATGGACTTGGAATACTATGTGTTCTCCTAGTTGAATGCCTTGGGGAGTGATGGTGATTCCTACCAACACTTGTGGTTCTTATCCTCACATCATGATACTGGTGACTCACTGTTTTTCTTGAATCAGTCTCCTTATCCATATTCTTCTCTATTATGTCAAAGATCTGCATTAACTTGATTTTAAATCCTTCTTTCTATTCCTTGGATTTTATAAGCTTCTCTTTATCAAATTTATAACTTTGGGAACCCTTTTGCACAATTTTTATGTCTCTACCAAGTTTATTCTCTCTTCCTTTATGTCTTCTCCATGCCCATTGGATTATGTTACTACAATACCCATGCCCATACCAAACATTCTACCTTCATATTCATAATTGTAAGTTTCTTGGGCATCATCCATGTCTTGGTTTACTGATATTTCTGCTAAATTTTGCATACATTGAATTATGTTCTTGGTTCTACAAAATGTGTATGCAAAAGGATTTGTAAGGCTACAAGAATTTAACAAATCCATCATTTTGTTCTTCAAAATTTTATCAAAAATCATTTATTTCCAATTTCTTGTGAATTTTTAATATATATATATATATATATATATATATATATATATATATATACATTCTTGAGTGAATACATGGAATTCATTGTCCATAACTCCTCATGATTAATTCTCGTGTCCCCTTTCAAAATATTTGAGAAGGGATACTATTAATGGCATGAAAAGGAACAGAATTTTGTTAGCTCAAACATCCTAGCTTCAATGCTTAGTCACCATCTTCTTATCTTCAAATTAGATCTTAAACGTTAAAATATTTCACCGTAGGTCTGTTGATGTGCGAAATTGACCGCTCGTCAACTGGAGGAGTGAATCCGGACTGGGGTTGTCTACTTAACCCAAGCCATTTGGATTAATCCACTCCGATTGTTTTAGTGGCTCCGTTGGCCGATCTAAGTCCTAAGAAAGTGAAAAACAAGACTAAAGAAAATAACTTAATGAAAAACACTCACTGAAAACTATATACAAATCTAAAATATATTTACAGTTTGCTAACTAATATTTATAAAATAGCTCTACTTATTATATGTACACTCTAATCTGCCCCGTCATATAGCTTGCTTTGGAAACTACTGGAAAGATAGAATAGATATTGATTCCTTGCCAATAGGTCCTTGTCATAGTTCCTAGTCTATGATACTACTCGCCCATATATACGTGTAACTATGCCATTTGAGGTGATCCTGCCTGAACACCCATTGTGTGGCAAGGACGAATGAGAAGAAGGGGGAAAACCAAGTGATATTGTATATGGCACTATTTTGTAAGCTAACTCTGCATGTCTTGACCACGTAATAACGCGACCACGTCTCTTCATGTTCCACGTATCATGTATGGCCAGGCCTATTCATCAAGTAAGTGTACAGGTCTCAAGTTCGACGACATCCCAGAAAGACTCACTCACTAACAGCCTAACTCACCTCAATGTCGCATATCGTCGTTGTGGAACCTCATCAACAAATGGGGCGTGTATTGTGTAAAGACCTCTATATTATTGTGTGGTCTGGGCCTCTCATTAAGGGACTCTGGCTTGTTGTGTTAAAGTGTCAATGTGATGCGTAACGTGCTCTGGTCCTCTATTGTGGTCCAGCAAACACCAAATTTTTTTGTGGGATATGCATTGGTAACTTGCATTAGTCCATGCCGCGAGGCCTAGCCATACAAGTAGAGAAAGACACACTGCCAGACCCACAATAGAGCTTACCCTTCGAGGTTGTTTCTCTACGTACAGAACAAAGGCTTCTTTCACTCTCTCTTTAGAGGGCTTTCACTCTCACGGAGCTACTGTCCAGAGGGAGAAGAGCAGCTTCTTCGCTCTTACGCTCAGGGAACTAACTATACGCTCTTAGAAGTCAATAAGGTTAGGGTAGACCATACTGATAGGAATGAGATAGAGACATTTCCTTTGTAACGAGAGTATGTTCAATATAATATATCGGCATATATACGTTTACCTTTTCCATTGTAACAAAACAAGAAATTATAAATATATGATGTTGCATCTCTACGTGTAACTTTTCCATTTAAGTGATCCTTAGCACCACCAATTCCATAACTAACAACCCATGGGTATCCAAATGATTATATCTCTAATATATGTATAACATTTACAGAATGCAAATTTTAATCTAAATTTGCGAAAATCGAATATGAATTGATTTATTTAACGACAACAAAACTATCATTCAGTCTTTTTGATTTACTTTTTTTTTTTATAACGTTTATGAACAAGAAATGAAATAGAAATCTGTCTAATTGAAAATAGATATGAACAGTAAAATGTGTTTAGATCACAAGAAATTTCTATATTAATTAAACTAATAAAATAAAACTAGCAAACTAACCTGTAATCGCATCTCCTATTCGTCCTGTGTATAGCATCCAATTTCGTTGTTTGATGAGGCAAACCTGCAACAGATCTTACAAATTCTTATCATAAACATGAAGTAGTAATGATTGAATGCGAATGACAAAACATATAAGAGATGTAGTAACAACAATTTTATAATTTCACAAATGGGCACATTGAGATAAATCCTGTTGTGAAAATTTGTGTATAAATGTTCAATGAATAAAAAAGATGAATCTTCTAATCTCAAATTTGAACAGAATAATTACTGTATGCTATATATGGGACATAAAACATGGATATCATATAAATTTCATCATACCAATCTGCAATAAACCATGATATCTAAAGTAGTCACAATCTAATTACAAATCGAAATGATCATAACTTGAATAAAAACACGATATATAGAAGCTAAAGCTGTGCAAATATCATCTTATATTCAAGTCTGTCAATCATAAACTCAAAGTTTTTTGTCCCCAGGCAGAGATGATCCAATTTTACAAAACAACACATTTATATAGGTTACAGGAACAAAACGTTTCCTGTTGATAACATCTAATTTGTTCCAAAAAACGTGGGGGATGCAACCTCCCAGATTCTACTTGATACCAAAACTAACATCCTATTCTATTTAAAAACATAAAGATAGTATGCTGAGAGATGACAAAAGTGCTTCAAATCTCCTTAGAAATCATAGGTTCCTGAAAACAAATAAGAATAAAAGATTTCAGATGTATTTTCAGTTATCAAAACAAGTAATTCAATTTTTTCTAACTAGCTACAGAATCTCATGATTCTGTAGCTAGTTATAATTATAACTAGAATCATATTTTATTGAATCAATCAAAACAAACTAAAGGTAATCTGTGCAAACAAATCATGTATCCTCATTGGAAAAAGACAGAATCATACTAAACTTATTTAAAAAAAATCATACTTCAAATTAAGGGATTTAAACTAATCAAGCAATCTTTGAATTTACTATTGCAGTCGCTGCTTCCACGTTCTTAAAAACAACAGACCCTGTGGTTTTTTGGCATTTGTCTTTGGTTTGAGATATAGATTTAAGTCTTCTATTCTCCTTCGTTAGAAAATTCACCTGGTCTTCCATGGATTTAAGCCAAGACTGAAGTAAAGGCACGTCTTTGTAATACCTATCGATCTAGGATCGACATTCATTACAGAGCGGCTATGTAGACTGTGTATTGGCAGTGATAGTATTAATAGGTGGGGAATATTCCATTCGACCTATAGGTTCATTACTGAGCTTGATTCCAGGGAAATCGATATTGTCCTTTAGACATGGTGGAAGGTTTGTAACATAATCGTAGGGTTTATCAGAGCAAAGTCCATATGAATATGGATACTCTTCGGCCAGGAATCTTTCAATTTCTGAATCAGAATCCTCACTTATCACAATTGCGTTTTGGTCTGCACAGGTATTGGGTTTATTTCGAGCACATCGTGAAACCCAATGAGCGGCCCTTTTACTCTTATAATTGATATCGACGTTGCCTTTACACTTTTTCCTTGTGGATTTTTTAACAGTCTTAACACCACCCTTTGGATACAAATCTGGCAGAGTGTTGGGTTGGGTAGAATCAGGATAGGTCAAGGGTTCCAAATTAGAAATAGGATCACAGGGCAAGAGCGAAGGAGGAGAGATGGTAGGATTCATGAGGGTTTCTGTGATGATAGGCTTGTCAACCTGTCCCAACTCATTGCTACCAAAACCATTTCGTAACATAAAAGCATCCCAACAATCATTGTTTAATTTCAACTATTGTATGATGATAATCTTGATTAAACAATGGTGGAATAGACTAGAATCAGACTTCTGCATTTTAAACTGCTTTGCCATTTTGTATAGACTTCGAAGGAGAAAATAGGGCATGTTCAGGGGGAAATCGATAAAACTCATAAGAAATCACAAGTGATACAAGAAAACCAACCCATATCTCCCCTCACAGGTAACAACTATTTCACAATATCTAACAGATCATGCCATCTAGGTTTTAAAGATGAGACAGGCATATCTCGGTCGCAGTTGGTAATTCTCCTTGAGGTGAACAACAATGACCAGGGAACCTCTTCAACCTTTGAGTTTTTGAACCATTTTTGTCCCACAGCTGGTAGACCAGTATCTTGGCTTATAAAAATTTCATTTAACTTAAGTTGGACGTCTCCTATTTTTTCTTTGCAACCGTCGAATGTCAACGCGAATTCTTGAGCAACTCTTAGATTAAAACCCTTGAACTTTTCAATAAACACACGCCAGCCATTCCTTTCTAAGTCATCTTTGGAATTGTCAAATGATAACAAGGTCTAGATGTCATTGGGCTCAATCCTCACCACAGGAGCCATATCTAACAACAAGGAATCAACATGGGATTCAGAGGTAGGGTTTGATAGAAAAAATACAAAGCCATTGCCCTAAGTTTCCTCAATGCAATGCAAAGACAACTCGAAATGGTAGGCAAGAGCGTTAATTACCATGCGTGTGAGAGAGGTCTTGTAGATCAAGGCCATGCAAAGCTATAATATCACGCTGTACTTGGAATGACACCTTGGCATAATGGTACACACAATGATCAGAACAGTTGAACACAATAGTATGCATATCCATGACTTGATCACAAAGATTAATGTATCAAATCAACAAGTGAACCATTAAAATTTTTATAAATCAAAACCCCATTGACATTAGTCGAATGCTAAATGAGTGGAGGTTTTATACTCATGTAACCAAGGCATGTTTAAGACCAAGGGGTTATAACCAGGAAAACAACCATGTTCATAGAGAAATACGACAATTCGACAATAGATATATAAACATTAACCCTTTAATAAAAAAAAATGAAATCAAGTATGAATTCCAGTTGTGAGTTTTCATGCTTATAGTCATGAAAACAAAAATTGAAAAGCAGGTATGTAGAAAGTGACAAGTGACAAGTGTTGTTTAATGAGAAAGGTTGTGACGAGTAACGAGAATTTAAAGACCTTGTGTAGGCAACTTGTAAAAATAGAGATTATATTATTTGCTACCAACAATGGCGACACACTGGTAGAAGCAGTTATATCTGCCAAATGAATGAGTCCATATTGGGATAATCAGAAAAAAATTCAAATCGAAAACAACTAAGAAGCTGTCTGAAAATCATTATCAATTATAAAACATTCCAGTTTCAGATTACTGTTATTTTAAAAGACGAAAACTGATGACAATCTTGACAAAAGAGAGTCACGATATTAAAGTTAAAATCTTCAATACTGTTGATAGGGCCACTGCTGCCAGCAGGCGTCCATAGCTTTGAAAGGGATGCCATTTAACCCACTCTGATATCTATATCCTCCCAAGAAGTTCCAGATCAGGACGAAGGACATTTAAGGTCAAAAGATTCCATGTCTGAGAATTTTCATATACCTGACATTGCTTCGCTGCCAGCGGGCCTGTTCAGTACCCCGACGAAGTTATCTTGGCATCATGCAAGCATTTACCCGCTGCCAACATACCTGTTCAGTATCCTAGCAGGTTTACAATCACTTCCCACAGCTCTGTGAAGGTTTGTTTAGTTTAAAGATATTTAATAGAGCGGGGTGACGCTGAAAATCCTGGTTTTTGGACATATCTTAGTAAATTATACACCTTGAGGAAATTTTTCAACTGTCCTTCATTAAGATCTAGAGATAGTTTGTTAATAAAACCGACTTTCAAGGGTAGGGAGACATCTTTGAGTTGTTCTCTTAAGGAACAGGGACAACGTAAGAAGAAATATTTATGGATGATCGTAAATAGCTTCAGTTACAGATTGAAATCAAGAAACACTTTTCAAACAACAAGTTTTCTTTAACATGGCTACAAACTTCAAAAAAATATCATACTTGATGTTTAAACGACCTTCAGTAGTCATTTTAGAGGGGAAATGTTTTTGTTCTGTTTGTCTGAAACAGTTCATGGTGCAGGCATGTGCGTCTCAAAAAACTGGTAAGCATAAGGGAAAAATCAAAACAAACCAGCAAAGAAAAACAAAAAGAAAGCAAAACAAAAATATTTACAGAGTGTACATGGGAGTGTCATTAGGCAAAGTACCTTTTTAGAGCTTGGCCATTCATCGGATAGGTGTCTGGCTGTCCCTCTAAATTCTGTAATCGGAAGGAACTGGGACCCAATTTCTCAGCAATTAAGAATGGTCCTAGCCACAAATTCTGAAACTTTGTATGCTCTCCTTTTCCCTCATGCGGTTTGTCCCATTTTAGGACAAGGTCACCTACCTCAAAATTTTTGTCAGAGGAAGAATTGTAATCAAACTAGTTTTTAACAATGAGTTGATGTTGATCCAATTTCCGTTTTGCTTGAGCCCTCACTTCTTCTAATTTTAACAAATAATTCGTTTCTCCAAAGAGGGACAATCCTCTTCTTGTATTTTTTGAGATATCTACAGAGAGGGAAGGAGGACATGTGGTGGAAGAATCGCCTCTTTGCCGTAAATGAGAAATGAAGGTGAGTTACCCACAACAGTTTTAGGAGTCACTCTATGAGCCCAAATTGCATTTAACAGTGCATTATGCCAATTTTTATGGTTTTCAGAGACTGTTCTCTTGATAATTTTGATCAAATCTTTATTAGTTGATTCTGCCAAACCATTGCCTTGGAGGTAATAGCTAGCATAATACTTTGATTTTATTCCCTTTTCTAGAGAAAATCACTCATCTCAAGAGACGAAAAATAAGAATCATTATTAAATACTAGGCAGTTAGGGATACTGAAACGAGTAATAATATTTGAATTCAAAAAATATATTACCTGGCTGGTATTTACAACTTTTAATGGGGCAGCCTCAGACCACCTGGTGAAGTAATATATGGCTGTTATGATCTAATTATGCTACTGTGAGGATGGTGGATTGATCGGGCCTATAATATCTAGACCCCACTGCTGAAAAGGGGAATCTGCTGAAACTGGTTGTAGAGGGAAGGCTGGTTTCTGTATCCGTCCATATGCTTTTTGACAAATTACACACTTGCGACACAAAGCATGAGCATCTTTAAAAAGTGTAGGCCAGTAGTAACCTTCTCTTAATACTTTATGGGAAATGGTATCTCCACCAAAATGCCCACCAGCTTCTCCTGCGTGCAATTCCAATAAGACCTTTTCTGCTTCATCTTTCTCAAGACAACGCATTAGTACTCTATCAAAATTTTGACGAAATAGAATACCATTAATCAGCTGAAAAGAAACATATTTTAATCTTAGTTCCCTTCTTTTTGTGGGATCCAAGTGGTGGGGAGATGATCCATGTTCAAGATATAATTTTATATCATCATACCAGGGACTAACAGGGTTTTGTGCACATCAGATTTGATTTTGATAGAGCTGTCCTGGGTTCAACATATCATTTTCCTCTTGATGTCCTACAGCTGAATCAACGACTAGATTGCATAACCCTTGACCTCTTACTATTTGTGATGGGATGATTTCTATGTCATACTCTTGCAAGGATGTGACCCAGTTTGCCCTTTTTTCGCCTAGTTCTTTCTATACTAACAGATTTCTGACAGCCGGGTAAGGGACAATGATTTTCGTCCTAGATTTCAAAAGATAAGATTGGGAGTGCTTTACTTCTTTGAAAATAGCATAGGCTTGTTGATCTACTGCTGGGTAATTAATTTCTACCCCTTTGAAGGCTGATCTCATAAAGGCAATTGGGACTTCATTGTTTTCAACATTCTTTTGAGTTAGGACAGCGGCGTAAGAGCGATTAGAAGCGAACATGTAGGGGGTGAAGTCTTGTGAAAAGTCGAGGCTCATTAGAGAAGGAGCGTCTATTATGGCCTTTTTTATTGAATTAAAATATTGGTTTTCTAAAGGTCCCCAATGATATTGTATGCCCTTTTTTATTAGGTTTTGTAATGGTCTCACCATTTCTGAAAAGGTGGGGACGAATCTCCTAACAAAGTTTATCTGACCTAAGAAAGATTGCATAGACTTTTTTAACAAGGGAGGGGGGAGTTTTGAAATGACTTGAGTTCTTTTAGGGTCGATAATCATCCCTTCGCCTGAAACAATAAATCCTAAGAGTTTACCTTGTTCTACTGCAAAAATATATTTTTTAGGATTCAAGGAAATGTCGTACTTACGACATCACTGTAGAATGGATCTTAAATGAGCTAGATGATCTTCTTTGTTTTTCGAGAAGACAGTAACATCATCCAGGTAAACTACGACAGATTGATTGATTAAGCCTCGGAAATCGATGTCCATCGCTCTCTGGAAAGTGGCACCGGCATTTATGAGTCCAAAGGGCATCTTCCTATAAGCGCAGGTGCCCCATGGAGTGTGGAAGGTGGTTTTAAGTTGGTCTAGAGGGGACATCAGGACTTGGTAATACCCTGAAAAACCATCCAATAAGGATAATCTTTCAGAACCAGATACCTATTGAAGGATCTGTTCCATGGGAGGGATAGGGTAGTTGTCTTTATCAGACGCTTGATTAAATTTTTGAAAATCGACACATAGTCGGATTTCACCACTCTTCTTCCGGACAGGGACAAGAGTAGAGACCCATTGTGTGTGCCTAACTGGGAATATTATCTTAGCATTCAAGAGTTTATTTAATTCCTTCTTGATAGCTAGTTCGAGTTTTGGGTGCATTTTCCTTAACTTTTGTTGAAAAGGTTGGGTTTGGGGTTTCATAGGAATAACGTGTTGTATGATGTTAAGATCAAAGGTTTTTAGGTCGTCGTATGTCTAAGAAAAAACATCTTTGAATTCCTTAAATAATTTAATAAATGATGCTTTTTCTTGTTCAGAACATGCCACCCCTAAATTAATGCACTGCGGGTTGTCTTTAGTTCCCAAGTTTACTTTTTCATGCATCAAAGAGGAACTATTCGTTTTACAGTTCACTGATTTTTTGAACTTGTCGTGAAGATCGTAAAATTTTTCTAATCTAACTACAGATTTCGGGATAGAATTTACCATATTTGCTGAAAATTTAGGAGATTTGGATCTGGTATTACCGTAAATTCACGAAGATTTTTGTCATGAGTACCTTCGTCGATCACCACGCCATGGAAAGTTTTTTCCATATGCAGGAAACTTATAATCTGTTGATCGTCATCGAAGACTCTCCAATTCGTGATGTTGTCAGGGACAGACGGTCTAAACAACAATTCGACGGAGAATGCATTCAGGGATAAGCCTTCTGCAGGGAAAAGTTTCTAAGCTACGTTAGCTAACAAATCAGCTTCTGAATTATTCAATCCAGGAATAGAATTTATGTTAAATGCAACAAACTTATTCATCAAATTCCATACCTTAGATTGGTAGCTTTTAAGGTGCAGAGATAAACAGTGGATAGAAGTTTTTACCTGTCTAACCACGATTTTCGAATCACCAAAGACAGTCAAATTTTGAATGTTCATATCCAATGCTTTTCTGAGGCCTTGAAATAGTGCCTCATATTCTGCTGTGTTGTTTGTACATTCGAATTCCAACATGCATGCAATCAGGGTTTTTTTACCTGCTGGATCGATGATCACGCAGCCTGCACCAGCTCCTTCCTTGGATTTTGACCCGTCAAAGTAAAGAGACCATATTTGATTGTTGTCGGTTGCATGTGACCACTGGGTAGAAGCTGCTGGCTATGTATATGTCAAAATTTCAAATTGTTGTTCCGGGTTAGTGATAGTGGAAGTTTCAGCCATGAAATTGCCAAAAAAAGTATCCATCCCTTGTATTTCAGGTGAATCGACAGAAGGAGTGAATGGTTCATTAGGATCATTTAAATCCTTCACCATGAACTTTAGATAACGTTCACGATTTACCTTGATTCTGTTGGGCTTTCCATTCTCGGGTAGCCACAAGTGAGACCAATCTGTGGCAAAATAGTCGTGTAGTTGTTTTGACCAGTCTCTGCTTAAAAGAAAACCATAAACTTCTGGGATATCTACAACAATAATATCAATCACTTGATGAAATTTAGGGTTATACGACAATCTTATAAGCACATTTCTTAATTCACCTATAACTTTAACACTAGTTCGATCAAGTTGGATGATCTTCAAGGTGGATGGTTGAAATTCGGCATTAATCTTTTGACAAACAGACCAAGGAATTACATTAGATGATGCTCCTGAATCTACCATGCAGTTATGCACATTTCTATTGAAAATTTCAAAAATTAACAAAAATGGAGGGACATTTCTACGAGTAGTAATAGTGGAAGCTTGTTGCTTTTTGCTCGCAGCCTCTAAAAATGATTTATCTACATTTCTTACATTATTTACAAGAAGGTCTCTTTTCTCGTGAGGATCAGAAGTAGTTTTGGCGGAGGCCTTCTGAGGAACTTTGGGGTTGTTCTGAACACCTTTGTTACTGCTTGGATTGCCATTTTTGCTGTTCTCTGCAATATTTTGTAGCATTTTTTGCAGAAGAAAAGGGAATTTTAATAATTCATAAACATAAATATTAGCCCTAAGCTTTTTTATATCTTCAACCAAATCATAATCTAATCTTGGGTTTACTGAATTCTGTTTAGTCTCAGTTGATTTAGACTGTTTTGGAGGCAAAGTCGTAGTGATTTCAGAAGAAGGCTTGTTTGTTGTATTACTCCTAGTATTGTAAGGATGCCTTGTTTCTAAATTAGCTTGAAAAATACTATCTAAAAAATGTCCAAAAATGTTCGAAGAGGATTCATCTTCTTCTACTGTCTCTTGTTCAGCTACTTCCTCAGGGATCTCAGGAGGCATCAAGTTATCCTGTGCTTCTAGAATCGTTTGAATAACGAATTGCAGGCTTTCTAGATTTAGGCCTTGAGTATTTGAATTAGGTCAGTTGGTGGGAAAAGGCTTCCTAAAAGGGGGTTTGTAAGGCCCTTTGCTTGGAGAAGCTTCTTCAACCATCCTTTTCAAATATATAACTTGATTGAACAGTTTTTGAATGACTTTCTGTAAGTTTTCTAAATCTGAGCTTTCAGGTTGGGCTTTGTTTTGGGAAGGTCTAGGGAGGATTTTGATTTTCTTTTTGGAAGATGAACTAGTCTCTATTTCATTGCTAGTAGTGTCTTTTAAGTTGAGGATGTCTTTCTCGATCTGACTGGCCTCTTCAAAGGCTTCTAACAATGTGGCTTTCTTGGATCTCTTTACCCAAATGGCTATGCTTTGATGTAAGGCTTTCGTATAATATGCTATAATAAGATTCTCGGTAGGCATTGAATCCATAGGGATTCGGTTCTTTAGTGTCAAGAACCTTTGCTTAAAGTCTTTGATCTTCTCTTTGGGGTTCACTCTTAAACTAGAAAGCTCCATGACTAGAACTTCAGGAGATTTGTCATCTCCGAATTTCTCAAGAAAACAGGATTCAAAATTCTCCCATGACACAATGGTGTGGGGTTGTTGGGAAAAGTACCAGGTAGACTACGTCTTCGTGCTCAACACTACGGAGTCTAATGACTAACATAAAATTTTTGATGTGATCTTTGGTGATCTGTTTAGAGTCTGGATCAAATTTAGGGAGCCATTTCTCCAGGTGTTTGGGTAAGGGATGCTGAGGCCCACGTATGGCCACTGCATCTTGGTCGAGCCAGGGTCTAGCGAGATTGTTCTGGTTGGCCATAGGTGTGGGTGGTGTCAAAGGTTGGGATGAGGAAATGCCTTCGTCAGAGGACTCTTCTCTAGAAGAAGAAGGTGATGAAGGAGGTGGTGATGGTGGTATACCAGATCCTCCTGCTGTAGGAGTGAGGATTGGATCTGTAGGGTTTAAAGCAAGGTCAGTGCCTCCAAGTTGTTCTCTAATATTAGAAAAGTATAATGGTTGGTCCATAGGTCGATTTGGTTGTCTTAAATGGGTGAAGGCACTGTGTGTTCTTATGAGAGATTGACGAACAATCTCTTGTATGTCACCACTCGTAGGATTTGGAGTTATTGGTTCAACTATGATCCGTAGATCGCTGTTTGATGTGGTTGCTGTTTGAGGGACAATGTTGTCATTCGAATGAATTCTAGTCACTATAGGTGAGTGGGTAGGTGGTGGAGGAGTCTTACGACCACCTCATGCCATTAATAATTTTCAGGCCCTCCTTCTAGCACCATTTGTTGACGTGCGAAATTGACCGCTCGTCAACTAGAGGAGTGAATCCGGTCCGGGGTTGTCTACTTAACCCAAACCGTTTGGATTAATCCACTCCAATGGGTTTAGCGGCTCCGTTGGCCGATCTAATTCCTAAGAAAGTGAAAAACAAGACTAAAGAAAATAACTTAATGAAAAACACTCACTGAAAACTATATACAAATCTAAAATATATTTACAGTTTGCTAACTAATATTTATAAAATAGCTCTACTTATTATATGTACAATGTATCCAAATGATTATATCTCTAATATATGTATAACATTTACAGAATGCAAATTTTAATCTAAATCTGCGAAAATCGAATATGGATTGATTTATTTAACGACAACAAAACTATCATTTAGTCTTTTTGATTTACTTTTTTTTTTATAACGTTTATGAACAAGAAATGAAATAGAAAACTGTCTAATTGAAAATAGAGATGAACAGTAAAAAAATTTTAGATCACAGGAAATTTCTATATTAATTAAACTAATAAAATAAAACTAGCAAACTAACCTGTAATCACATCTCCTATTCATCCTGTGTATAGCATCCAATTTCACTGTTTGATGAGGCAAACCCACAACAAATCTTACAAATGATTCTCGTAAACGCGAAGAAGTAATGATTGAATGTGAATGAAAGAACATATAAGAGATGTAGTAACAACAATTTTATAATTTCACAAATGGCCACATTGAGATAAATCCTACTATGAAAATTTGTGTATAAATGTTCAATGCATAAAAAAGATGAATCTTCTAATCTCAAATTTGAACAGAATAATTACTGTATGTTATATATGGTACATAAAACATGGATATCATATAAATTTCATCATACCAATATGCAATAAACCATGATATCTAAAGTAGTCACAATCTAATTACAAATCGAAATGATCATAACTTGAATAAAAACACGATATATAGAAGCTAAAGCTGTGCAAATATCATCTTATATTCAAGTCTGTCAATCATAAATCCATAGTTTTTTGTCCCCAAGCAGAGATGATCCAAGTTTACAAAACAACACATTTATATAGGTTACAGGAACAAAACGTTTCCTATTGATAACATCTAATTTGTTCCAAAAAACATGGGGGATGCAACCTCCCAGATTCTACTTGATACCAAAACTAACAACTTATTCTATTTAAAAACATAAAGATAGTATGCTGAGAGATGCCAACAGTGCTTCAAATCTCCTCAGAAATCATAGGTTCCTGAAAACAAATAATAATAAAATATTTCAGATGTATTTTCAGTTATCAAAACAAGTAATTCGAATTTTTCTAACTAGCTACAGAATCTCACGATTCTGTAGCTAGTTATAATTATAACTAGAATCATATTTTATTGAATCAATCAAAACAAGCTAAAGGTAATCTGTGCAAACAAATCATGTATCCTAATTTGAAAAAGACAGAATCATACTAAACTTATTTAAAAAAAATCGTACCTCAAATTAAGGGATTTGAACTAATCAAGCAATCTTTGAATTTACTATTGTAGTCACTACTTCCACGTTCTTAAAAAAAACAGACCCTGTGGTTTTTTGGCGTTTGTCTTTGGTTTGAGCTACATATTTAAGTCTGTTATTCTCCTTCGTTAGAAAATTCACTTGGTCTTCCAAGGATTGAAGCCAAGACTGAAGTAAAGGCACGTCTTTGTAATACCTATCGATCCAGGATTGACATTCATTACAGAGCGGATGTGTAGACTGTGTATTGGTAGTGATAGTATTAACAGGTGGGGAATCTTCCATTCGACCTGTAGGTTCATTACTAAGTTTGATTCCAGGGAAATCGGGATTGTCCTTTAGACATGGTGGAAGGCTTGTAACATAACCATAGGGTTTATTAGAGCAAAGTCCATATGAATATGGATACTCTTCGGCCAGGCATCTTTCAATTTCTGAATCATAATCCTCGCTTATCACAATTGCATTTTGGTCTACACAGGGCTTGGGTTTATTTCGAGCACATCGTGAAACCCAATGAGCGACCCTTTTACTCTTATAATTGATATTGACATTGCCTTTACACTTTTTCCTTGTGGATTTTTTAACAGTCTTAACACCACCCTTTGGATATGAATCTGGAAAACTGTCGAGTTAGGTAGAATCAAGATAGGTCGAGGGATCAAAATTAGAAATAGGATCACAGGGCAAGAGCAAAGGAGGAGAGATAGTAGGATTCACAAGGGTTTCTGTGACGATAGGCTTGTCAACCTGTCCCAACTTACTGCTACCAAAACCATTTCGTAATAGAAAAGAATCCCAACAATCATTGTTTAATTTCAATTGTTGTATAATGATAATCTTGATTAAACAATGGTGGAACAGACTAGAATCAAACTTCTTCCTTTTAAACCACTTTGCCATTTTGTATAGACTTCGAAGGAGAAAATAGGGCATGTTCAGGGGGAAATCGATAAAACTCATAAGAAATCACAAGTGATACAAGAAAACCAACCCATATCTCCCCTCACAGGTAACGAACTGTTTCACAATAGCTAACAGATCATGCCATCTAGGTTTTAAAGCCGAGACAGGCATACCTCGGTCGTAGCTGGTAATTCTCCTTGAGGTGAACAACAATGACCAGGGAACCTCTTCAACCTTTGAGTTTTTGAACCATTTTTGTCCCACAGCTGGTAGACCAGTAGCTTGGCTTATAAAAACTTCATTTAACTCAAGCTGGACGTATCCTATTTTTTCTTTGCAACTGTCGAATGTCGATGAGAATTCTTGAGCAAATCTTAGATTAAAACCCTCGAACTTTTCAATAAACACATGCCAACCATTCCTTTATAAGTCATCTCCGGCATTGTCAAATGATAACAAGGTCTGGATGCCGTTCCGATCAATCCTCACCATAGGAGCCATAGCTAACAGCAGGGAATCAACACGGGATTTGGAGGTAGGGTTTGATAGAAAAAACACAGAGCCATCGCCCTGAGTTTCCTCAATGCAATGCAAAGAAAACTCGAAATGGTAGGCATGAGCGTTAATTACCATGTGTGTGAGAGAGGTCGTGTATATCGAGGCCATGCAAAGCTATAATACCACGCTGTACTTGGAATGACACCTTGGCATAATGGTACACACAATGGTCAGAACAATTGAACACAATAGCATGCATATCCACGACTTGATGACAAAGATTAATGTATCAAATAAACAATTGAATTATTAAAAAATTTATAAATCAAAACCCCATTGACATTAGTCGAATGCTAAATGAGTGGAGGTTTTATACTCATGTAACCAAGGCGTGTTTAAGACCAAGGGGTTATAACCGGGAAAACAACCATGTTCATAGCGAAATACGACAATTCGACAATAGAACATATAAACATTAACCCTTTAATAAAAAAAAATGAAATCAAGTATGAATTCCAGCTGTGAGTTTTCATGCTTACAGTCATGAAAACAAAAATCGAAAAGCAGGTAGGTAGAAAGCGACAAGTGACAAGTGCCATTTAATGAGAAAGGTTGTGATGAGTAACAAGAATTTAAAGACCCTGTGTAGGCAGCTTGTAAAAATAGAGATTATATTATTTGCTGCCAACAAGGTCTAAGGTCTTTATTTCTTCCCTTCAAACTTACGCGCTCTAAAAAATACACTCTCGCGTTCCACCACCCTTAACGTGCTCCCATACTTAGAAGCTTTTCTTAATTTTATCACGGTTTCATAAGTCCATTTCATTCATGTCATAACTTGTGCCTCCTCCAAAAGGCACCATGGTGTTCCACCGTATCCATTATACATCTATACTTAATCATTTCCTTTGAGAGCTCACCTCGGGTTCGTGGTCATTTTCTTATGCTTCATCACCTCCGTGATATCCTTCACACCCGCAAATTCTTGACACTTAGTTGAATTTCAAAATTTCACCACGGGTACCCCGGATGGGGTGTCAGGGCGGCCGATGTGGCAAGATTTGCACGAGCACGAAGGGCGGCGTGGCATGGGGCCACATGATGGGCTTGTGCCGCAGCCCATCAACGTACCCAGTGTTTAATGGCAAGTTTAATTCGATGCGAGGGCGCATTAACGCACCAGACCTCTCCTCCTCGCCGCAAATTTCAATGAAGTCGCTCGTATTGTTTGGAATTCACCTCTGTATGCAGGAAGTAGAGGCCTTCCCTGTGCAGCAAAGGTCGACCCCTGCGTCCCATCGCTGGCACAACCCACTCCTGGTTTTCTCACTTCACCCAGTGCTTCTCTTTCTCTTGGTTCGCTGCACTAAGTTCGCCATGCCTCGACATCGACCCCGGGGTAGACCAAAGCGAGGCTCCCCTTGGAAGCCCCGCAGACCTCTGGTAACATCCTCCGATTCAACCTCCGGTGATTCCTCTCCTCCACGGCATGCAACGACCATCCCTGTCTCACTACGCGCCTCGCAGCTTAGCTCCATGGCTATCATCTCGCGCACACCTATCTCAATTCTGCGTCTTTCTCATGATCCAATAGAGCTTCCTTCCAGCTCAAAGCCTCCAGGCAGCCCTCAGGACAATTTGGGCGATCATCCTTCTCCTCACACAGCACCCAAGCGGGCAGGTCCTTGCTACCCGGAGAACATTGACAGAGTCCAGTTCGCAGAGAGCCTGGCCATCTTACAGGATTTGGTATTCAAGCTTCAGCAAGAGGTCGCGGATTTACAGTATTGCTTCCAAGCAACGGAGGGGAAGGTGGCCATTTTCATGCACATTCTCTCCTCTATGCACGAGGCCCTGTTCTCCACCCTGGAAGACACCCGTCCCACAGAGCACCCCGAGGACACTACCGAAGCGGCACAGACCAACACACAGACTTCAGAGGCAGCAGGATGGAAGTAGAAGGAGCGCAGGGACGACAGCAAGGACCCTGCAAGCACCAACGAAGATGATGAACAATGGGACTATGGCATCACGTACATCGAGGAAGAGCCTTGGCCAGGCGACCTCCCTGCCACCTGGCCTAGCTACAAGCCCACAATCTAATTTTAATGTATGTCTGTTCACTTAGCTACTAGACATGATAAGACAAATAATGCTCTTTCTTTTGATGATAGTTTAAGTTTAGACTTGTTTTCTTAAGGAACTGGCAGGGCTAGTTGGACTGGTTTCCCCATGTTGGGGCAGTCCAACAACTGTAGCCTGAACCTAGCTGTATTTTGGACCGATGTTTCAGACTTTCGAAGGATCTTAATATAATATTACCCCTTACTTACAAAAAAATTTCACCACGGGTTAAGATGATCCCATATTTATTTTACTCTTGGAACTCTATCCACCCGTCTGCCTAACCAGGTGGTACTATGAAATATAGTGTTATAACAAGTACCTTGGGAAAATAATTCCCAGCAGTTCTCTCACCTGGAGAGAATTCTCATGGTCCTGACAACTTGCTTCTTCAATGTCCTATGGGTCTAACAACCTGCCTCTTCACACCAGATCCAATGCTAACCATGGTCTTGGTATAATTATAGGTACTAGTAGAATGAAGGTGCAGATGACAACTGAGTGAGTGAAGGAATGATGATAGAATTGATTGATGAATGAGCTAAAGTCCTCAAAAATTATGTGCATGTTCCTAACTTGACACTTGTCATGTTGGGAACTACATGGGCCAAACAAGGGTTCCCTCTCATGGTGATATGTTTCCTCATAGGGACTTAGGATAAACCAAATATCCATACTTATACTTTATACTTTAGGAATATTAATAAAAATTTCCTTTGGGTTTAAGTCCCTTTTCCATAGGCTCTTAGTCCCCTTTCCCATTCGGGTGGAGTTTATCCCCCCCATACTCTTTTATGTTAATTAATTGGGTTGGTTTTCATTGATGTCAACCATTGAAGAAAGTCCGATAGCAAATTCTAGTAGCACAAAGGTTTGGGTAATGGACCCACATTTGTTTGATGGATAATGGTTTGAGTTTTGATATATTTGCAAGTAAGACTATTCTATATGGATAGTACATGTCATGCCATTTTCGGTGGTATGTGGAACGTCACATAACTCCTCACGGTTACAGAGTTATGGCCATGTGAAGTTGGAGAACCCTCATGAGTCATCTAGAAGCCCCAAAAGGTCAAAGTAGTCAAAGTGTTTGCAAAAGAAATTATTTAAATAATAAAGTTAATGGAGAACTCCCTAAAATAAGGAAAGTGGGATGCTACATGAAAGTATAAATAAGAGGCAAGGATCTCTCATTTAATCACACTTGAACCTACTGAATATAATTGAATATCTATTTTGTGAAAGGTTATTTGGGCAGGTATTATTGATAGAGAAAAGTGCGGAAGGAAAAGTGCAGCAGAAAAAGTGCGACAAAAAAATCGTAGCAGAAAAATCGCGACTGAAAAAGTGCGGTAGAAAAATCACGGCAGAAAAAGTGCGACAGAAAAATTGCGGCAGAAAAAGTGCGGTAGAAAAAGTGTGGCAGAAAAATCACGGCATATAAATCGCGATAGAAAAAGTGCAGCAAAAAAATCGCGGAAAAAAATTTTTGGTAGAAAAATCATGGCAACAACATGGTTGGGGTCTAGTTATGAGAGATATGGAACATCTTGTTTGGGGTATATGTGATCAGATCAGATTGGTTGGTGAGTATACAGTGACAGGTTTCTCAGTGACATATTCAGTTTCTAATTTTGGCACTTATATTTTAGGGCGGTTGGACGGGGAAAGGAAGAAGTGGTTGTAGCCACCTTCCA
>JASDQU010689588.1:25008-40770 GCA_032191745.1 Picea mariana | reverse complement strand
TTTCCCTCTTTCACAAGAACAAGTGCATATCAAACAACATCATTCCACCTTGGAGTAAAGCTAGTGCATGCTAGTTTTCCCTCTAGAACAAGCACATATCAAAGAACATCATTCCACCTTCGGGGAACGCTAGTGTGTGCTAGTTTCCCTATTACACAAGCACAAGTGCATCTCAAACAACATCATTCCATCGTATGTAAAAACTAGCATGTGCTAACTTTCCCTCATGGAAAAGCACAAACACATCTCGAACATCTTTCCATCGAGGGGGAAAGCTAGCACGTGCCAAATTTTTGTTTTGCACAACCACAAGCGTATCTAAAACAACATTATTTCAGTGGGGGGGAAAGCTAACACTGTTATCTTTTTAATCTTGCACAAGCACATCTCGAACAACATCATTCCATCGTGGGGGGGAAATAGCACGTAATAACTTTCCCTTTTGCATAAGCACAAGTGCATATCAAACAATATCATTCCATTGGGGTGGAAAGCTAGCACATGCTAGCTTCCCTCTTGCACAAGCACAAGTGCATCTCAAACAACATCATTCCAGCATGGGGGAAAGCTAGCGTGTAGGGAAAATCTAGCACGTGCTATATTTCCCTCTTGCACAAGCACAATTTCATCT
The DNA here is from genome assembly GCA_032191745.1 of Picea mariana. NCBI lineage: Eukaryota > Viridiplantae > Streptophyta > Pinopsida > Pinales > Pinaceae > Picea > Picea mariana. The sequence goes on along the minus strand of JASDQU010689588.1, from coordinate 40,139 downwards.
CAAACATCATTCTAGCATAGGGGAAAGTTAACGCGTGCTAACTTTTCCTCTTGCACAAGTACAAACACATCTCAAACAACATAATTCCACTGTAAAAAAAAGATAGTGTGTGCTAACTTTCCCTCTTGGACAAGTATAGATGCATTTCAAACATCATTTCACCATGGGGGAAAGCTAGCACGTGCTAGCTTCCTGTCTTGCACAAGCACATCTCGGACAACATCATTCTACCATGGGGGAAATCTAGCATGTGCTAGATTTCCCTCTTGCACAAGAACAAGTGTATATCAAACAACATCATTCCACCTTGGAGTAAATCTAATGCATGCTAGTATTCCCTCTGGCACAAGCACATATCAAAGAACATTATTCCACCTTCGAGGAAAGCTAGTGTGTGCTAGCTTCCCTATTACACAAGCACAAGTGCATCTCAAACAACATCATTCCATCATAAGTAAAAACTAGCATGTGCTAAATTTTCCTCATGAACAAGCAAAAACACATCTCGAACATCATTCCATCATGGGGAAAGCTAGCACGTGCTAACTTTATGTTTTTCACAACAACTAGCACATCTAAAACAACGCTATTTCAGCGTGGGGGAAAGCTAACGCGTGCTAGCTTTCCATCTTGCACAAACACATCTTGGACAACATCATTGCACCATGGGGGAAAACTAACACATACTAGCTTTCCCTTTTGCACAAGCACAGGTGCATATCAAACAATATCATTCCACCGTGGGGGAAAGCTAGYGYGTGCTAGYGTTCCCTCTTGCACAAGCACAAATGCATCTCAAACAAMATCATTCCACCATGGGGGAAAGCTACCGTGTAGGGGAAAGCTAGCACGTGCTATCTTTCCATATTGCACAAGCACAATTGCATCTCGAACATCATTCTAGCATAGGAAAACGTTAGCGTGTGCTAACTTTCCCTCTTGCACATGCACAAATACATCTCAAACAACATCATTCCAACATGGAGGAAAGTCCATGCATGTTAGCCTTCCCTCTTGCACAAGCATAAATGAATCTCAAACAACATCATTCAACCCTAAGGAAAAGCTAGTGTGTGCTAGCTTTCCCTCTCGCAGAAGTACAAGTGCATCTTGAACAAAATCATTCTACCGTAAAGAAAAGCTAGCATGTGCTAACTTTTCATTTTGCACAGGCACAAAATCACCTCGAACATCATTCCACCGTGGTAGACGTGGTAGCTTTCCTCCTTGCACAACCACAAGCGCATCTAGAAAAACCTCATTCCACTGAGGGGGAAAGCTAACGCATGTTAACTTTTTGTCTTACACAAGTACAAACACATATCGGATAACATCATTCGACTGTAGGGGAAAGCTATCTTTTCCTCTTGCACAAGCAACGACGCATATCAAACAACATTCCACCATCAGGGAAAGGTAGCGCATGCTAGCTTTCCCTCTTGCACAAACACAGGTGCATCTCAAACAACATTATTCCACCATGAGGGAAAGCTAGCGTGTGTTAGCTTTCCCTCTTGCATAAGAACAAATGCATCTCCAACAACATCATTCCACCATAGCGTAAAGCTAGCATCATTCAACCATGGGGTGCAGCTATTGTTTGCTAGCTTTTCCTATTGCGTAATCACAAGTGCATCTCGGAAAACATCATTCCACGATGAGGGAAAGCTAGCGCGTCCTAGCTTTCCCTCTTGCACAAGCACAAGCGCATCTCAAACAACATTATTTTAGCATGGAGGAAAGCTTACACATGCTAGTCATCCCTCTTGCATAAGCATAAGCTCATCTTGAACATCATTCCACCATGAAGGAAATCTAGCGTGTGGTAGCTTTCCCTCTTTGAACAAGCACAAGTGCATATTGAAACAACATCATTTCACCATGGGGGAAAGCTAGATTATGTTGGATTTCCCTCTTGCTAAAGCACAAGTAGATCTCAAACAACATCATTCTACCATGGGGGAAAGCTAGCGCATGCTAGCTTTCCCTCTTGCATAGGCACTAGTGCATCTCGAAAATCATCCCACCATGGGGGTAAGCTAGCACATGCTAATTTTCCCTCTTGCATACAAGCTCATCTCAAACAACATCATTCAATGTGGGGAAAATCTAGCATGTGCTAGCTTTCCCCCTAGCACAATCACATCTCGAATAACAGCATTCCAAAATGGGGGAAAGCTAGCGCATGCTAGCTTTCAATCTTACAGAAGCACAAGTGCATCTCGAACAACATCATTCCACCATGGGGGAAAGCTAGTGCGTGATAGCTTTCCATCTTGCACAAGCACAAGCGCATCTCGAACAACATCATTTTATCATGGAGGAAATCTTGCACATGCTAGTCTTCCCTCTTGCACAAGCATAAGCTCATCTTGAACAACATCATTCTACCATCAAGGAAATCTAGCGTGTGCTAGCTTTCCCTCATGAACAAGCACAAGTGCATCTTGAAACAACATCATTCCACCATGGGAGAAAGCTAGTTTATGTTGGATTTCCCTCTTGCAGAAGCACAAGCACATCTCGAAAACATGATTCCACCATGGGGGAAAGCTAGCGCATGCTATCTTTCCCTCTTGCACAAGCACTAGAGTATCTTGAAAATCTTCTGACCATGACGGTAAGCTGGCGCATGCTAATTTTCACTCTTGCACAAGCACAAGCTCATCTCAACCAACATCATTCAATGTGGGGGAAATCTAGCATGTGCTAGCTTTCCCCCTAGCACAATCACATCTCGAATAACATCATTCCAACATGGGGGAAAGCTAGCGCATGCTAGCTTTCAATATTACGGACACACAAGTGCATCTCGAACAACATCATTCCACCATGGGGGAAAGTTAGCACGAGATAGCTTTGCCTCTTGCACAAGCGCATCTCGAACAACATCATTTTATCATGAAGGAAAGCTTTCACATGCTAGTCTTCCCTCTTGCACAAGCATAATATCATCTTGAACAACATCATTCCACCATCAAGGAAATCTAGTGTGTGCTAGCTTTCCCTCATGAACAAGCACAAGCGCATCTCGAACAACATCATTCCACCATGGGAGAAAACTAGTTTATGTTGGGTTTCCCTCTTGCAGAAGCACAAGCACATCTCAAACAACATGATTCCACCGTGGGGGAAAGCGAGCGCATGCTAGCTTTCCCTCTTGCACAAGCACTAGCGCATCTCGAAAATCATCCCACCATGGGGGTAAGCTAGCGCGTGCTAGTTTTCCCTCTTCAACAAGCACAAGCTCATCTCAAACAACACCATTCAATGTGAGGGAAAGCTAGCATGTGCTATCTTTCCCCCAACACAATCACATCTCGAATAACATCATTCCAACATGGGGAAAGCTAGCACGTGCTAGCTTTCCATCTTTCATAAGCACAAGTGCATCTCAAATAACATCATTCCACCATGGGGATAAGCTAGCGCGTACTATCTTTCCCTCTTGCACAAGCACAAGCGCATCTCAAACAACATCATTTTAGAATGGAGGAAAGCTTGCACATGATAGTCTTCCCTCTTGCACAAGCATAAGCTCATCTTGAATAACATCATTCAATGTGCAGGAAAGCTAGCATGCTAGCTTTCCCCCTAGCACAATCACATCTCGAATAACATCATTCCAACATGGGGGAAAGCTAGCGTGTGTTATCTTTCAATCTTGCAGAAGCACAAGTGCATCTCAAAAATGCTAGCTTTTCCTCTTGCACAAGCACAAGCGCATCTCGAAAATCATCCCACCATGGGGGTAAGCTAGCGTGTGCTAGTTTTCCCTTTTGTAGAAGCACAAGCTCATCTCAAACAACATCATTCAATGTGGGGGAAAGCTAGCATGTGTTAGATTTCCCCCTAGCGCAATCACATCTCGAATAACATCATTCCAACATGGGGGAAAGATAGCGCGTGCTATATTTCCATCTTGCAGAAGCATAAGTGCATCTCGAACATCATCATTCCACCATGGGGGAAAGATAGTGCATGCTACCTTTCCCTCTTGCACAAGAACAAGAGCATCTCAAACAACATCAATTTAGCATGGAGGAAATCTTGCACATGCTAGTCTTGTCTCTTGCACAAGCATAAGCTCATCTTGAAGAACATCATTCCACCATCAAGGAAATCTAGCATGTGCTAGCTTTCCCTCATGAACAAGCACAAGTGCATCTTGAAACAACATCATTCCACCATGGGAGAAATCTAGTTTATGTTGGATTTCCCTTTTGCATAAGCACAAGCACATCTTGAACAACATGATTCCACTGTGGGAGAAAGCTAGTGCATGTTGGCTTTCCCTCTTGCACAAGCACTAGCGCATCTCACAAATCATCCCACCATGGGGGTAAGCTAGCGCATAATAGATTTCCCTCTTCAACAAGAACAAGCTCATCTCAAACAACATCATTCAATGTGGGGGAAAGCTAGCATGTGCTAGCTTTCCCCAGCACAATCACATCTCGAATAACATCATTCCAACATGGGGAAAACTAGCGTGTGCTAGCTTTCCATCTTTCATAAGCACAAGTGCATCTCGAACAACATCATTTCACCATGGGGATAAGCTAGCACGTGTTATCTTTCCCTCTTGCACAAGCAGAAGCGCATCTAAACAACATCATTTTAGCATGGAGGAAAGCTTGCACATGCTAGTATTCCCTCTTGCACAAGTATAAGCTCATGTTGAAGAACATCATTTCACCATCAAGGAAATCTAGCGTGTGCTAGCTTTACCTCTTGAACAGGCACAAGTGCATCTTGAAACAACATTCCACCATGGGGGAAAGCTAGTTTATGTTGGATTTCCCTCTTGCAAAAGAAGAAACACATCTCAGACATCATCATTCCAACGTGGGGGAAAGCTAGCAGGTGTTAGCTTACCCTCTTGCACATGCACTAGCACATCTCGAAAATCATCCGACCATGTGGGTAAGCTAGCGCGTGCTAGTTTTCCCTCTTGCACAAGCACAAACTCATCTCAAACAACATCATTCAATGTGCTAGCTTTCCACCTAGCACAATTACATCTCAAATAACATCATTCCAACATGGAGGATAGCTAGCGTGTGCTAGCTTTCCATCTTGCAGGAGCACAAGTGCATCTCAAACAACATCATTCCACCATGGGGGAAAGCTAGCGCATGCTAGCTTTCTCTCTTGCACAAGCACAAGCGCATGTCGAACAATTCTTTTAGCATGGAGGAAAGCTTGCACATGCTAGTCTTCCCTCTTGCACAAGCATAAGCTCATCTTGAACAACATCATTCCACCGCCAAGGAAATCTAGCGTGTGCTAGCTTTCCTCTTGAACAAGCACAAGTGCATCTTGAAACAACATCATTCCACCGTGGGGGAAAGCTAGTTTAGCTTTGGATTTCCCTCTTGCAAAAGCACAAGCACATCTCGAACATCATCATTCCACTTTCCCTCCTGCACAAGCACTAGCGTATCTCGAAAATCATCCGACCATGAGGGTAATCTAGTGCATGCTAGTTTTCACTCTTGCACAAGCACAAGCTCATCTCAAACAACATCATTCAATGTGGGGGAAATCTATCATGGGCTAACTTTCCCGCTAGCACAAGCAAAAGCTCATCTCAAACATTATTATTCAATGCGCTAGCTTTCCCCCTATCATAATTACATCTCGAATAACATCATTCCAACATGGGGGACAGCTAGTGTGTGCTAGCTTTCCATCTTGTAGAAGCACAAGTGCATCTCGAACAACATCATTCCACCATAGGGGACAGCTAGCATGTGCTAGCTTTCTCTCTTTCACAAGCACAAGCACATGTCGAACAATTCTTTTAGCATGGAGGAAATCTTGCACATGCTAGTCTTCCCTCTTGCACAAGCATAAGCTCATCTTGAATAACATCATTCCACCGTCAAGGAAATCTAGCGTGTGCTAGCTTTCCTCTTGAACAAGCACAAGTGCATCTTGAAACAACATCATTCCACCATCCGGGAAAGCTAGTTTAGCTTTGGATTTCCCTCTTGCAAAAGCACAAGCCCATCTCGAACAACATCATTCCATCGTGGGGGAAAGCTAGCGCATGCTAGCTTTCCCTCTTGCACAAGCACTAGCGTATCTCGAAAATCATTCGACCATGAGGGTAATCTAGCGCATGCTAGTTTTCACTCTTGCACAAGCACAAGCTCATCTCAAACAACATCATTCAATGTGGGGGAAATCTAGCATGTGCTAGCTTTCCCCATAGCACAAGCACAAGCTCATCTCAAACATCATCATTTAATGTGCTAGCTTTCCCCCTATCAAAATTACATCTCGAATAACATCATTCCACCATGGGGGAAAGCTAGCGCGTGCTAGCTTTCCCTCTTGCACAAGCACAAGCACATCTCGAACAACATCAATTTAGCATGGAGGAAAGCTTTCACATGCTAGTTTTGCCTCTTGCACAAGCATAAGCTCATCTTGAACAACATCATTCCACCATCAATGAAATCTAGCGTGTGCTAGCTTTCCCTCTTGAACAAGCACAAGTGCATCTTGAAACAACATCATTCCACTGTGGGAGAAAGCTAGTTTATGTTGCATTTCCCTCTTGCAGAAGCACAAGCACATATCAAACAACATGATTCCACTGTGGAGGAAAGGTAGCGTGTGCTAGCTTTCCCTCTTGCACAAGCACTAGTGCATCTCGAAAATCATCCCACCATGGAGGTAAGCTTGCACGTGCTAGTTTTCTCTCTTGCACAAGAATAAGCGCATCTCAAACAACATCATTCAATGTGGGGGAAAGCTAGCATGTGCTAGCTTTCCCCCTAGCGCAATCACATCTTGAATAACAACATCCCACTATGGGGGAAAGCTAGTGCATGCTAGCTTTCCATCTTGCACAAGCAGAAGCGCATCTTGAACAACATCATTCCAACATGGGGGAAAGCTAGCGCGTGCTAGCTTTCCCTCTTGCACAAGCAAAAGTGCATCTCGAACAACATCATTTTAGCATGGAGGAAAGCTTGCACATGTTAGTCTTCCTTCTTGCACAAGCATAAGCTCATCTTGAAAAACATCATTCCTTCATCAAGGAAATATAGCGTGTGCTAGATTTCCCTCTTGAACAAGCACAAGTGCATCTTGAAACAACATCATTCCACCGTGGGGGAAAGCTAGTTTAGCTTTGGATTTCTCTCTTGAAAAATCACAAGCACATCTCAAACAACATCATCCCACCATGGGGGAAAGCATGCTAGCTTTCCCTCTTGCACAAGCACTAGCAGATCTCGAAAATCATCCAACCATGAGGGTAAGCTAGCGCATGCTAGTTTTCACTCTTGCACAAGCACAAGCTCATCTCAAACAACATCATTCAATGTGAAGGAAATCTAGCATGTGCTAGCTTTCACCCTAGCACAATCACATCTCGAATAACATCATTCCAACATGGGGGAAAGCAATCATGTGCTAGCTTTCAATATTAGAGAAGTACAAGTGCATCTCAAACAACATCATTCCACCATGGAGGAAAGCTAGCGCGTGATAGCTTTCCCTCTTGCACAAGCACAAGTGCATCTCGAACGACATCAGTTTATCATGGAGGAAAGCTTGCACATGATCGTCTTCCCTCTTGCACAAGCATAACCTCATCTTCAACAACATCATTCCACCATCAAGGAAATCTAGCGTGTGCTAGCTTTCCCTCTTAAACAAGCACAAGTGCATCTTGACACAACATCATTCCACCGTGGGAGAAAGCTATTTTATGTTGGATTTCCCTCTTGCAAAAGCACAAGCACATCTTGAACAACATGATTCCACCGTGGGGGAAAGCTAGTGCAGGTTGGCTTTCCCTCTTGCACAAGCACTAGTGCATCTCACAAATCATCCCACCATGGGGGTAAGCTAGCACGTGCTAGTTTTCCCTCTTCAACAAGCACAAGCTCATCTCAAACAACATCATTCAATGTGGGGGAAATATAGCATGTGCTAGCTTTCCCCCAACACAATCACATCTCGAATAACATCATTCCAACATGGGGAAAGCTAGCGCATGCTAGCATTCCATCTTGCATAAGCACAAGTGCATCTCGAACAACAACATTCCACCATGGGGATAAGATAGCACGTGCTATCTTTCCCTATTGCACAAGCATAAGCGCATCTCGAACAACATCATTTTAGCATGGAGGAAAGCTTGCACATGCTAGTCTTCCCTCTTGCACAAGCATAATCTCATGTTGAACAACATCATTCCACCATCAAGGAAATCTAGCGTGTGTTAGCTTTCCCTCTTGAACAGGCCCAAGTGCATTTTGAAACAACATCATTCCACCATGGGGGAAAGCTAGTTTATGTTGGATTTCCCTCTTACAAAAGAAGAAACACATCTCGGACAACATCATTCCACTGTGGGGGAAAGCTGGCGGATGCTAGCTTACCCTCTTGCACAAGCACTAGCGCATCTCGATAATAATCCGACCATGTGGGTAAGCTAGTGCGTGCTAGTTTTCCCTCTTGCACAAGCACAAGCTCATCTCAAACAACATCATTCAATGTGCTAGGTTTCCCCTTAGCACAATTTCATCTCGAATAACATCATTCCAACATGGGGGACAACTAGCGTGTGCTAGCTTTCCATCTTGCAGAAGCACAAGTGCATCTCGAACAACATCGTTCCACCATGGGGGAAAGCTAGCGCGTGCTAGCTTTCTCTCTTGCAACAAGCACAAGCACATGTCGAACAATTATTTTAGCATGGAGGAAAGCTTGCACATGCTAGTCTTCCCTCTTGCACAAGCATAAGCTCATCTTGAACAACATCATTCCACCGTCAAGGAAATCTAGCGTGTGCTAGCTTTCCCTCTTGAAACAACATCATTCCACCGTGGGGGAAGGCTAGTTTAGCTTTGGATTTCTCTCTTGCAAAAGCACAAGCACATCTCGAACAACATCACTCCACTGTGGGGAAAATCTAGCATGTTGCACAAGCACTAGTGTATCTCGAAAATCATCCAACCATGAGGGTAAGCTAGCGCATGCTAGTTTTCACTCTTGCACAAGAACAAGCTCATCTCAAACAACATCATTCAATGTGGAGGAAATCTAGCATGTGCTAGCTTTCCCCCTAGCACAATCACATCTCGAATAACATCATTCCAACATGGGGGAAAGCTAGCGTGTGCTAGTTTTCAATCTTACAGAAGCACAAGTGCATCTCGAACAACATCATTCCACCATGGGGGAAAGCTATCACGTGATAGCTTTCCCTCTTGCACAAGCGCAAGCACATCTCGAACAACATCATTTTATCATGGAGGAAAGCTTGCACATGCTAGTCTTCCCTCTTGCACAAGCATAAGATCATCTTGAACAACATCATTTCATCATCAAGCAAATCTAGTGTGTGCTAGCTTTCCCTCTTGAACAAGCAAAAGTGCATCTTGAAACAACATCATTCCACCGTGGGAGAAAGCTAGTTTATGTTGGATTTCCCTCTTGCAAAAGCACAAGCACATCTTGAACAACATGATTCCACCGTGGGCGAAAGCTAGTGCATGTTGGATTTCCCTCTTGCACAAGCACTAGCGCATCTCGAAAATCATCCCACCATGGGGGTAAGCTAGTGCGTGCTAGTTTTCCCTCTTCAACAAGCACAATGTCATCTCAAACAACATCATTCAATGTGGGGGAAAGCTAGCATTTGCTAGCTTTCCCCCACCACAATCACATCCCGAATAACATCATTCCAACATGGGGAAAGCTAGCACGTGCTAGCTTTCCATCTTGCACAAACACAGGTGCATCTCGAACAACATTATTCCACCATGAGGGAAAGCTAGCACGTGTTATCTTTCCATCTTACACAAACACAGGTGCATCTCGAACAACATTATTCCACCATGGGGATAAGCTAGCGCGTGCTATATTTCCCTCTTGCACAAGCACAAGCACATCTCAAACAACATCATTTTAGCATGGAGGAAATATTGCACATGCTAGTCTTCCCTCTTGCACAAGCATAAGCTCATCTTGAACAACATCATTCCACCGTCAAGGAAATCTAGAATGTGCTAGGTTTCCCTCTTGAATAGGCACAAGTGCATCTTGAAACAACATCATTCCACCGTGGGGGAAAGCTAGTTTATGTTGGATTTCCATCTTGCAAAAGAACAAACACATCTCGGACAACATCATTCCACCGTGGGGGAAAGCTACTGGATTCTAGCTTTCCCTCTTGCACAAGCACTAGCGCATCTCGAAAATCATCTGACCATGTGGGTAAGCTAGTGCGTGCTAGTTTTCCCTCTTGAACAAGCACAAGCTCATCTCAAACAACATCATTCAATGTGCGAGAAAGCTAGCATGTGCTAGCTTTCCCCCTAGCACAATCGCATCTCGAATAACATTATTCCAACATGGGGGAAAGCTACCGCATGCTAGCTTTCAATCTTGCAGAAGCACAAGTGCATCTCGAAAATGCTAGCTTTTCCTCTTGCACAAGCACTAGCGCATCTCAAAAATCATCCCAGCATGGGGGTAAGCTAGTGCGTGCTAGTTTTCCCTTTTGCAGAAGCACAAGCTCATCTCAAACAACATCATTCAATGTGGGGGAAATTTAGCATGTGCTAGATTTCCCCCTAGCGCAATCACATCTCGAATAACATCATTCCAACATGGGGGAAAGCTAGCATGTGCTAGCTTTCCATCTTGTAGAAGCACAAGTGCATCTCGAACAACATCATTCCACCATGGGGGAAAGCTAGCGCGTGCTAGCTTTCCCTCTTGCACAAGCACAAGCGCATCTCGAACAACATCAATTTAGCATGGAGGAAATATTGCACATGCTAGTTTTTCCTCTTGCACAAGCATAATCTCATCTTGAACAACATCATTCCACCGTCAAGGAAATCTAGTGTGTGCTAGCTTTCCCTCTTCAACAAGCACAAGTGCATCTTGAAACAACATCATTCCACCATGGGGGAAATCTAGTTTATGTTGGATATCCCTCTTGCAAAATCACAAGCACATCTCGAACAACATGATTCCACTGTGGGGGAAAGGTAGCGTGTGCTAGCTTTCCATCTTTCACAAGCAGAAGCACATCTCGAACAACATCATTCCAACATGGGGGAAAGCTAGTGCGTGCTAGCTTTCCCTCTTGCACAAGTATAAGCACATCTCAAACAACATCATTTTAGCATGGAGGAAATCTTTCACATGTTATTATTCCCTCTTGCACAAGCATAAGCTCATATTGAACAACATCATTCCTTCGTCAAGGAAATCTAGCATGTGCTAGCTTTCCCTCTTGAACAAGCACAAGTGCATCTTGAAACAACATCATTCCACCATGGAGGAAATCTAGTTTATGTTGGATTTCCCTCTTGCAAAATCACAAGCACATCTCGAACGACATGATTCCACCATGGGGGAAAGCTAGCGTGTGCTAGCTTTCCCTCTTGCATAAGCACTAGTGCATCTCGAAAATCATCCCACCATGGGTGTAAGCTTGCCTGTGCTAGTTTTCCCTCTTGCACAAGAACAAGCTCATCTCAAACAACATCATTCAATGTGCTAGCTTTCCCCCTAGCACAATTACATATTGAATAACATCATTCCAACATGGGGGATAGCTAGCTCATGCTAGCTTTCCATCTTGCAGAAGCACAAGTGCATCTCGAACAACATCATTCCACCATGGGGGAAAGCTAGCGTGTGCTAGCTTTCCCTCTTGCACAAGCACAAGTGCATGTCGAACAATTATTTTAGCATGGAGGAAAGCTTGCACATGCTAGTCTTCCCTCTTGCACAAGCATAAGCTCATCTTGAACAACATCATTCCACCGTCTAGGAAATCTAGCGTGTGCTAGCTTTCCCTCTTGAACAAGCACAAGTGCATCTTGAAACAACATCATTCCACCATGGGGGAAGGCTAGTTTATCTTTGGATTTCCCTCTTGCAAAAGCACAAGCACATCTCGAAAATGCTAGCTTTTCCTCTTGCACAAGCACTAGCGCATCTTGAAAATCATCCCACCATGGGGGTAAGCTCGCGCGTGCTAGTTTCCCCTCTTGCACAAGAACAATCTCATCTCAAACAACATCATTCAATGTGGGGGAAAGCTAGCATATGCTAGATTTCCCCCTAGTGCAATCACATCTCAAATAACATCATTCCAACATGGGGGAAAGCTAGCACGTGCTAGCTTTCCATCTTGCAGAAGCACAATTGCATCTCGAACAACATCATTCCACCATGGGGGGAAGCTAACATGTGCTAGCTTTCCCTCTTGCACAAGAACAAGTGCATCTTGAACAACATCAATTTAGCATGGAGGAAAGCTTGCACATGCTAGTTTTGCCTCTTGCACAAGCATAAGCTCATCTTGAACAACATCATTCCACCGTCAAGGAAATCTAGCGTGTGCTAGCTTTCCCTCTTCAACAAGCACAAGTGCATCTTGAAACAACATCATTCCACCATGGGGGAAAGCTAGTTTATGTTGGATTTCCCTCTTGCAAAATCACCGGCACATCTCGAACAACATGATTCCACCATGGGGGAAAGGTAGCACGTGCTAGCTTTCTCTCTTGCACAAGCACTAGCACATCTCGAAAATCATCCCACTATGGGGGTAAGCTTGCACATGCTAGTTTCCCCTCTTGCACAAGAACAAGCTCATCTCAAACAACATCATTCAATGTGGGGGAAAGCTAGCATGTGCTAGCTTTCCCCCTAGCGCAATCACATCTCGAATAATAGCATTCCACCATGGGGGAAAGCTAGTGCATGCTAGCTTTCCATCTTGCACAAGTAGAAGCGCATCTCGAACAACATCATTCCAACATGGGGGAAAGCTAGTGCATGCTAGCTTTCCCTCTTACACGCACATAAGCACATCTCGAACAACATCATTTTAGCATGGAGGAAAGCTTTCACATGTTAGTCTTCCCTCTTGCACAATCATAAGCTCATCTTGAACAACATCATTCCTTCGTCAAGGAAATGTAGCGTGTACTAGCTTTCCCTCTTGAACAAGCACAAGTTCATCTTGAAACAACATCATTCCACCATGGGGGAAAGCTAGTTTATGTTGGATTTCCCTCTTGCATAATCACAAGCATATCTCGAATGACATGATTCCACCATGGGGGAAAGCTAGTCTGTTCTAGCTTTCCCTCTTGCACAAGCACTAGCACATCTCAAAAATCATCCCACCATGGGTGTAAGCTTGCCCATGCTAGTTTTCCCTCTTGCACAAGACCAAGCTCATCTCAAACAACATCATTCAATGTGATAGCTTTCCCCCTAGCACAATTACATCTTGAATAACATCATTCCAACATTGGGGATAGTTAGCGCGTGCTATCTTTCCATCTTGCAGAAGCACAAGTGCATCTCGAACAACATCATTCCACCATGGGGGAAAGCTAGCGTGTGCTAGCTTTCCCTCTTGCACAAGCACAAGCACATGTCGAACAATTATTTTAGCATGGAGGAAAGCTTGCACATGCTAGTCTTCCCTCTTGCACAAGCATAAGCTCATCTTGAACAACATCATTCCACCGTCAAGGAAATCTAGCGTGTGCTAGCTTTCCCTCTTGAACAAGCACAAGTGCATCTTGAAACAACATCATTCCACCATGGGGGAAGCAACTATCCTTTATAGATTATTCTCACAATTCTACCCAATAATACTCCACGAACAGTTTCTTCTCCCTCAACAACTCTACACAACAATATCCTCTTATTTGATTTGTCTCTTCTGATTTAGGTATCAACCTTCTCTAATACTAGATGGTGCAACTACTAGCTGCAACATCTAAGAGTGCACAACAATACACATAAGTAAACACACAAACACATGCAATAGCAGATAATAGAACAACTTGTCTATTATGCTTAAAATTTGAGAAGTATATTTGGCAGTGTTGGACTCTTGTACAGTGTACTACTACAAAATATGATGTTCAAGGAACTTTTCCAAAATTGCATGTCAGGTAACAGGTTACAATGTCAATTTAGGCTTACAAGATGTTCATGAATGGATTATTCTCTAAATCGATATAATTGTTGAGTTGCTCACTACACAAGTTCTTCTTTCTTCCTTAGCTTTGTCACCTTCATCTTCTTCACGAGGAAACCGTCTTTCTCTATGGTTGAATGGATGATAGATTCCCTCCCAATGAATACCTTATGACCACTATATAAATACCATATTCAACTCCTCAACCTCCATGATTGTCCTCGTGCGATTTTCCTTGTGAGGCCATTGCCACACTAACCACATGAGTTGGCCACATGTGATCTTTTCATTGATTGTGAGAATTTGGGTGATTCCTCCCTTGATATCCACTCATAATACTACAACTATTGATCAAACTACACATATATCCATGGCATTTTTGGTGTCCACCTCCCCAAACCCCTCCCAAAATTCATGCGGTGAGATATCCTCACTGATCGCAGTTGCTAATGGATGATTGTTGATTGGTTTGTAGTTTCTTACTCAATTCTCATTCTCATTCTCTCTACCAATAAGAAATAACTTCTTAATTGAAAATATGGCCTTAAGGTTGTCTCAAAACTACCCTTAAAGCTACCTTAGGTTGCTTCCCAGAACTGAGTTATTCGACCCACAGATCTGTGGACTTGATAGTGAATTCAGAGGCCATGAAACCAGATAAGATGTCAATGAATGGAGATGAGCCTCTCAAATATTTGAGTCCGGCCAGGCAAGATAGGATACACCAGACTGTTAGTGGAAAGTACTCTACTGATAACAATAATTCAGAAGATATATCAGGAAATTGGTCACAAGTCTTATAAATTGTCTTTTGATACCCCTCCCATTTACATATTTCCAACTAGAACAAGTCATGAGACCAAATGGCATTCATTTTGTGTCTATCTTAAAAATAATTTAAACAAATAGTCAAACTGATGTTGACATTCAAGACATAGTTTTCCATCACTATAAAAAGTCACATTCTCATCTTAGTTTCCCCTATATGTTCCATAGATGTGTAAGAACACAACATAGAAATGCTTGTCCTGAAGCAAGAATAAGCATACACACTTTCTACTAATGAAAAACAAGGATATATGATGGCACGGAAGTAGATTGAATATGACCATGGGTTACTTCCTCAAACAATAGTAGA
>JASDQU010689588.1:5763-17293 GCA_032191745.1 Picea mariana | reverse complement strand
GTATCACCCAATGCGAAGTGAAAACTGTCTGTAGCAATTAGCTCTTAATATAAATAGAGTCTCATAAAAGATTATGTGCACTGTGTGCAGCTAGGGATTTATTGAATAGTGTACTTGATCATCAGAAATACAATCTGATTAAATGAAGATACTGTTAAGCATGTTTTGCACTGCATTAGTAGTGACCTCCACCTAGGTAAGTTGAATCCAATTACGTTAATCTGAACCTGAAACCAATTTTATGCCTTTCTCTTATGTTAGGATACCTACCTATTCCTTTTTGTGTGAATGATCTAAGATTTTGGGACATGGTTTATTGCAGCAATGAATTCAGTACTGACCATGGTTACCACCAAAGCCTTTTTAGAAATATACATTGTTCCTATACTTTCCATATACATTGATTCAGCATTTAAATGGCAATAAAGACTATTCGACATCTTGTAATATAACAAACTTTGAGTTTCAAAACACAGAAAAATGTGAGAGTAGTCACAATAATCTCACCTTGAACTGTTTTCTAATGTGAATAGGTTCAAGACAGTAAGTAGCAAAACCATCTCACAATTTCTTTCTTGTAGATATAAATTCCAATGCATTGGAAGGTCTAGACTCTAAAGAAATTTGTATTAAAATTTAAAATTGTGGTTCCTTGTATGAAATACACATCTCACAGTTTCTTTTTCGTAGATATAAATTCCAATGCCATTGGAAGGTCTAAAGAATTTTGTATTAAAATTTAAAATTGTGGTTCCTTGTATGAAATACACATTCATATTTAAATTCTCTAATATGAATATATTTGAAAGTTGAAACATTTAGATCTCATAGTTGGAGAACGAGCACACAAAAAGAAAATAATCAAGGTGAAATTTCAAAAGATGATTTTCATTGGCCACTATTTCTTTTAACAAATGCTTCTTGTATCACAATGTAGCAAATGTGCACCTAGCCTCAACTAGATTAAACAGCCCACTTTCACTGGTGCATCGGCCCACAATGGTCGAACATGTCACTAGGGGGAATCTCACCACCCTCCCTTTACAAACCAACCAAGCCCCTGTGGACCATTGGTCACTATTTCAAGAAAAACATATTTTTGAATTATAGTATGGCATGGGGAAAATGCCTAAAATATGAGTATTTTATTTTTTAAAAACATTTGTTTTATGAGTATGCTACTAACCATGAGCTATAGTTAGTTTGCCTTAGTTTTATTCCAATAATGGTTTGCCTCTAATTTGTGAGCTATAATAGTACTGAATGAGCTTTTGAGTTCATTAAAGGAGTACTGTTATTTTTTTGTCAGCCTGTCTTTATATAGGGTGTATTGAAGTTTGATAAATACATAGGATGTCACAGCTGATCCTGAGAGTCGACTTCCATAATGATTAGGAGGCCTTAAAACTCTACTAGTAGTTTTTTCACTAAATGTGGATATAATTCATTGACAAAAGTGGGATCTTAGAGAGACATGTTTGGAAACAATTGTCTGTAAAGAGTAACCAAACTTTGAATTGCAACTTTGACACAAGTGCACTCTAACAGGACTAAACTATATTTTCTCTTTATGCTTCCAGGGTAGCCTATAGAACCCCTACAGATTGGTATCACTGACTGTAATCTCTAGTCTCATCGACATATCTTTTGGTCATTTGTTGGAAATCAATAAAAATACCTTTCTCCACCTACTGAGAACTAACAATGTTAAATAATTGTAGTTTGACCCTAAACCCTCAATTTCCCTTCCTCTCCACTCCACTCCACTCCCCTTACCCCCTCCTTACTTCATACTTAATTTTATTATAGCTTCATAATCCATCGGTTGGACTCATATTCCCTCACCCCCTCACCTTCCTCACTCCTAAACTTGTGAACCTAACTCCATTTCACACACTGTCCCTCCCCTTACATCACCCTATGTCACTCTTATCCCTCTTCCACGTACATTTTACCCCTCCCCCTATACTACCCTCTCCTACCCCCTCTCGTTCACCTATCCCCACTTAAACTATATTTTAATTACATGAATTATTAACCAACTAGATTAGTACACATGGCAACCTATGGAGGGATGACACATGGCACCTAACTAATGGAAACACATGGCAGAAAAAAACTTGCAACATGTACCAAACAACCAAGTGGCGACATGTGTCAGATTATTGACATATAACACATTGATATGTGGCGACATGTGGACTGTTTACTAACGTTGGCTGGGCATGGTTGGAGGATGACTAGGTATTAAAATGTTAATTAATTAATCAATTTCCTAGGGAAGGTCAAATTTTCAAATCTCCATAGTCTTCTCTTCTCTTGTTTCTTACTAAGTGTATAATACACTTTTGATTATATACATTACAAATTCATAAAATCCCATGCATGTGGGATAAATTTTCTTGAAGAAAAAGACAAAATTTTCAAAGGAGGGAGAAATTTAATCAAGGGCCTAGATTGCCCCACAAATTTAATCGACTGTTGTTGAGCCATATTGTTCTGAAGGCTATAACTTGAGATCTGGGAGTCAGAACCGCGCAAAATATACCTGTTTGGAAAGGTATTTCAACGAGGAAGATGATGGAATAGGTATTGAGAGATGAAATGCGCCAAAATTGTCTCAAAAATTGAAAGAAAAATCAACAATATTTTTATGATATGTTGATAAATCTGCTTGACACCTTGACTTCACGAGCTCATATTGTGTGATCCAGGAATTGAAATTGCATCTATGAGGACTCGTTGGAAATATAAGACGATGAGTATAAAATATAAATTGGTTTCCATGGCTGAAAAGTTGGATATCCCATTCATAAAATTAAAACAAAATCCCCTCTCTAAAAGGGAAATTAATTAATTTTTTCAAAGTAAAAGTTTATTAAAAGACGGAAAGGGGTCAAATTCAAGATACAAATATCAATTATGTCAATTAATTAATGAGAATTTATTGAATAATTAATTAAATAAATTATCTCCAAGAAAGAAAGAATCCCTAACTACTCGAAAAGTTAGAAGAACCGATTTTAAAAGGGAAGAAAGGGCTTCATCAAGTATTACATTATGAGAGGGGAAAGGGAAGAGGATCATAAGGAGAAGGTACAAAAATCAATATGCAATGAATCCTATGATAAACGAAAAGAGATCTCCATCTTCTCCACTCTTTTTCTTCTTCTACACCATGTTCTCAAAGCTTTATGCTTCAATTTCCTAATTGAGCACAAGGTTGAGATTCTTGAGTGTTCCTCTTGTATTCTTCAAAAGAATTTTCTTATATGATCATGGAATATTCAAATCCATGTATATGACTGTCAAAGATTTGTTTTTATATTTTTTAATATATTTCATGAATAAAACTTCACATAGAATTACTTTGGGGCATGACTTCAATGATGTTTCAGATCTTGGGATTTCTGAGAGTGAGATGTTTGAAGTATGCTTACCAAATTCTCTTTTGTCTTAACTGCAATACTCTTTTAAAATTATTTGAGATGATCAAAACTATTATTTCTTATTTCTAGTGAGAAGATATGGATATATCCATTAGTCGTATGTGATTAAGAGGGTTGTATATATGATGTTGAGTATAAAGATATTCTGATATTGAAACCTTCCTTCAATTTTTTCTTATTACAAAGAAACTTATTTTTGTGCTTAAAGATCAGATCAGGTTATTAAATAACCATTTCATGTATAAATTAAAGAAATAAATATCTAGATTTTTTTGTCTAAGCATTCTTCTTAATCCAATATATTCAAGATATATCTTTTATCCAAAGAGGAGTATCACCTCTATAAAAATGTAGGGGGATTCATATCCTCGTGAGGTTGTTGTTTCGATCTTAACATAATCAAACATCAACAATCACAGCTATCATACTGAAGCACCACTCTATTCTTCAACAATTCTTGACATTGTATCAATCAGAGAAGTTAGCCTCTCATTTTCTGGACTCTGGTATTTATCAAAGTGTATTTTTTGAACTAGAATATGAGTACATTTGTAATCATGTTACGCACATGGCTACGTTGGAAGTACTCCTACACTTAAGAAAATGTTTTCTTTTTACAAGAAAGTAGGATAGTGTAGATGAATAAATAAATAAATAAAGTAGTTGTTGTGTTGGTTTTGTCACTTGGGTGAGAAAAACAACAACACTTTCATGTCTAAGTGAGCCTGCTAGACAAGAGAGAAGTTTGTGAGTGGGTTAGACAAGCCAAACACATGTGAAAAGAAGAAATGCAACTAAAACAACTAATAAATAAAATTTAGAAAGCATGAGAAACTTAGAACCATGAAAATCAAACAATTACCAACATAATGCTACCAATGGATCAATAGATTAGTAGGAAAAACACCGTCGATAAAGTCAAGGACTTATGAGTCCCCTCTTCCTCCTTGGGAGGGATCTTGAGTTCCCTAATTGAGAGCTCTTCATACAATGGAAGAAATGGAAAATGGTGAAGAAAAACAATGCATATTCCCTCAAGAGGTGAGTGGAATGGCCTATTGCAATGGTGCTTGAAGGCTTCCAAGAGAAAAGAGGATTCCCAAGGAAGAATTCTTGCAGCATAACAATACCTTGAAGATCTTGGTTTTTTAGCACACCCATAGCTATTATTTATAGCATTCATACATGGAAAAATGTAATTGGTTCATAGTGTGAACAAGGGGCCTTTTAGGGCACCCTCTAGCCCTTGACCAACCCCCAAGCTAGATTTATCTCATATATGAGTGTCAAATCGTGTTGGGGGTCGGACCAGAAGTGGTTGAGGGGTCGACAAGATCCATAAATGCAATGTTCATATAAGTGCATGACTTTTCTCGTACACAGTCGTGCATTTTGCACATAGTGTGAATTAAGGTCTGTGTTGGCTTGCGCACTTTCTGCACTGTGCATGCACTCCCTTTGGTGATTTTGTGCACTCTAATTTTTTACCCACATTACATAGTTTTTTTTTTTCTTTCTAGATGAATTTTAGTGTTATAGGTGGACTAATTATTGTTGGCCTTGATGTTTTTCCTTAACCATTTGTGTGCAATGTTGTGGATGATTTTTCAGTGATAACAGATGCCCCCTGATGTGTGAGGTTAGGAGCATATGTATAGCTGAAATACATCAATGTTTCTTTTGTTGAGAGTACCATTGTAAGGAAGAATGAAGAGATGAACTGCAAGAGTGATCCATCGGAGGGAGAGGGAAAATTGTGGGACCCAAACCTTTCTCTAGGGAGAAAAAAAGAAAATATGTGTACAAAAGAGGCGGTCATGCCCCATGCTCGTTGCATGGAACCAAAATGTGAGACAACAATTGAAGATGGATGTTGATGTAGATAATTGCAGTGCCCGCAGGGGCTTTGATAACGACATATGATCGTTTTGAATGGTGAATGGACTCTAAAGTGAGGAAAGGACGACTGTAAGAATTTTTTATGACTCGTAGGCATTGATGGCCTAATGAATTCAGTGGTCTTCAACTGGTATGAAACAACTACAATAGTCACATAGTAAGACCCACTGTAACATGAAAGTTTGTTGAAGTCGAATTTTATGGAGGTCAATGGAATCGGAGAGCGATGATGATTCTCTATGTGTCGTTTGAGACTCCTCATTGTAAAGGTAATGAGAGTCAAGATATTGCTTCCCTTCTGGAAATAGTGTTGATGTCGACAAGAAGGGAGACGCAACTCCAAGAAGAAAAGGGCTTCGTGAAATCCACTGAGATGATATAAGGTACTAACGGGTAACATGAACGAATTCAATATTCTGGGAGACTCAAGAGTGCCCTTGGTTGGGGAATTTTTGAAGGATGATTGGCAGCAACAGTAAAACTGGATCTAGTGTTAAGGGGGCGACTAGATATGGGGTTAAATTGTGTCAGGTCCTAACAAAGTGGAAAAAATCAGAGATCATGGGTATATGGACTTGGGATACTTGGGGTTCATGAACGATGTCGATATGAAAAGAGAGTGGATGCACCAACCAAGGGAGAGATGGTTTTCTTTGGCAAGGAAAAAGAAGGCCATCAATAGTGACGATGAAAAAGCTAAGTAAATGTTGGAAACAAAGGATTTTTACAATTACCAAAGAAATAAATAATAATTTGGGTTGAGTATACAGATACAGAAATGGGTGCCCTAGTGAAAGATGGATTGGCCTGTTAGGGCGCAAGTTTTTGAAAGAAAACTGGTGGAGGGTGGGGGCCCCATGGGTGGGTTTCTGTATTATGTAAATGAATGGAGGAAAATCTGCAGATGGGAAAACTGATGGTGGATGAGATGAAGGGATAATGATATTGTAGAGTTGCAGTCAATAGAACCGAGATGATATGACCTGGGAGTCCATTGGGAAGGTTATAAATATGATGAGAAGAAGTATGGGGTTCATTCTCAGAAGTGCATAAGACTATCTGGACTCCCATACCTAGGGGGTGAAAATCAATGTCAGTGTCAATTTATCAAGGGGAATTATGAATGGGACAATTCATGTGGGGGAGAGTGATACCGGGTAACAGTAGCCAAATGCGACAGAGGTAAAGGTACTGCAAAGATGAATGTAAGAACCCTAAAGGTAAATGTCAGAGGGTTTGATCGGGATATGCAATTGATTTACAGAGGGAATAATTACATGCCAATGTCAAACATATACTTGAAGGGGTTGTAAGCTTGCGGAAAAGTACCTGCACACATGAAAACCAAATACCCGATGTGAACAATATCTGATGATAAAGAACATATAATAGATATTTGATAAAATTGAACATGACCATGTGTACCTGAACGTGACGTGAGAAAAATGCTCCTCCGGGGCCAAGTGTAGATGATGGCACGGGGAATGTGAATGTGTAGATGACGGGACCAGGATCCCGTGGCTGAAAACAGATCGTAAAATGGAGGCTCTGTGCTCTTGTAACAGAGTGTGGAAGTTGGGAAAAAGGGGATATATATGGATGGTGGGCCCACAATGCCACCTCATTTGTACCTGCCATTGTTGCTGAGTTGTTGAGATAGTTGTGAAGAGATCTAGAGTTTGCGAGAGCGTGAGGCTACCAATCCAGGAGTGGCGAGAGACAGGTTAGTGGTCATATCCTCCTGCATGTTGTGAATTTCCTAGTATGTAGGTAGGGGTTGTACGTAGGGCCGTAGAGGGGGTTTTTGGGTAGGGGCCCACCAATGCATGGTAAAGGAGGAATACACGTGCACATGTGTGTGGGTATAATCCCTTTTCCTACGCATAATGTATGGTTGTGTCTGACACAGTCACGCATGTGGGTGCAGGGTTTGGGAAGACAAGCACGCATGAGATGCGTGCAATCATGCATGGTTGTTTCTCAGAAAGTTGTGAATTAGTGTGCAGCTGTGCAAAGAACATGTGTGCACATGTGCGCACCTATCTAGGTGAAATCCGCACACTGTGGGTAAGGCTAAAGGGTTGTAATTTTTGATATTTTGATGTTTTTTTCTGGATGGTGAGGATGTTCAAGTGATTCTATGTGGATGTAGGTGATCAGCAGACTTTGATAGCATGATTTCAGTGCACTAGAGAGAGCGCGACTGACACCGTTTGCCCGAGGCAATGAGAGCACAGTAAGGTGTTCAGAGATACTTGGTAGCCTGCGGGATACTCAAGTTCTTCGATTACCCTCTGATATAGTCACATGAGTTCCCGCTTCAATATCTGATTGGGATGTGGAGAACGGATCTGTAGTGCTTCATAGTTAAAGGGGACTAGTTGACATTCTTGGCCATCGAGGATGTGTATTTTCTGACAGGGCTCCCATTTTGTGGGATGGCCCTTCCGATCGATCCCCATCTGCTGGGGGAGGATTGAGTGGGTGACTTGGCGGCTCACCACTACACTGGGTTGAACCCTATGTCGGTTTCGATCATCTGAATTGAGGCTATTGACGACCTCTTGATGGAGTGCATTGTAGTGATGGTGTTCAGTATTTATGGATCCTTGGGGACTTAGCAGATCATTGGGGGCCAATTGAGAGTAGTGGAGAGGGTCCTGGATGGGGGCCTGTTTACATGGGGTGTGCTTCTGCACACCAAGATGATGGGACAAGTGAACCGGTGTTATGTTTTAATGTATGATGTATTTTCCATGTGTTTGTGACAAATGTATGATGCTTATGTATAAAATGATGTTTAATGTGATAAATGTCAATCTAATACTAGGTTAGCCATGTGATCTGCTACTTGATTAAATTTTCTTGGAATATGTGTAAATTTTATTGTATCAAAGTTGTGAGATAGGAGCCTAACTTGCAGGTATTTGCGAAAGAGGAAAGGATTGTGAACATGATATACATTGTTGAGTTGCAGGACGACGAGGTGGGAATCTAATAGAACGCTAAGGTGACGAATGTGGAGGTGACTGGCCTCGGTGAGGAGACCAATGATGGCATCGTATTTATCTTGGTTGTTGGTGGTTGAGCCCAAACATATGCAACTGGAGTGGAGCAGGACATGTCAGGGAGTGTAGAGGGCCCAAGCAGTCGAAGCAAGATTCTGGTTCCAGCGGCTGGCACCATCAGCGTAACTGATGTGGTAGTATGATGGATGATGCATCTGTCAATAACATGAATAATAGATCATACATGAAGAGTGGTGGTAGAAAATAAGACTAAAAACTCTACAAATGTGTATAAAGAAAAACCTAAGGTAGGGGGGCTACGATTAGGCGTAAAATTTCTTTAAGTACAACCCGTTGATGGGTTCTTTGAGAGGGTAGCCTTCTGGAGAGGCCAGGATGTATGCACCTTTAGTGAGGTAGTGTTGGATGATGAAGATTCCATTTCATAATGACTAGAATTTCCCATGGTCGAGAGTATCGTGAGAGATATCATAGGCTAACACAAGATCACCTTCATTGAATGAGAGAAGGTTGACATGGCGGTCGAAGGTAGCTTTGGACAGTTTTTTAGATGCCTCATTGTGTTGTAATGAATATCAATGATCTTCATCAAGAAACTTTAAGGTCAACAAGCATTTCTCCATTGGAGCAGTGTCAAGTAATAGCTCAATGGCAATGCGTAACGTGGGGATTTTGCACTCGATAGGGAGGGTGGCGTTGAGGGGTCCTAAATGAATTTAACTCAATAGCAGGAACCAAACTTGCCACCGAGGCCCAATTAGAATCTTTAGTGTTTGATAGTGGAATGGTTCTCCATATCTATCGATCTGGCCAAATAATCAATGGGATTTACGTAGTGATTTACATGATATCCTCTTATGAAATATCCTTCTTCAGTTTAAACATTATCTTTTGTATTTTATTTTATTAGGTTGGTTTGCTAAAAGATGTGTGATGGTATAAACCATCTAGTTAAAAGGGGAAATATTAACTATTGAAGAAGGTTGAGCTTGGGATAACCCTCGTGCTCAAGCATGTAGAAAATGATTTTCATACCCATGACAAGCCTAGTACTAATACATCAACTTGTTGGTATTTTAATTATTGACTGAGATACAATTATCGAAAGAAAATATACATGGAATAAAATGATGGCAAGAAAAATAGTTTCACTATCTCTAATCACCGATCACACATTAACACAATGATTTGATTTCCATCATTAGAGACAAGAACTATAAAAATATTGAATCAGCTAACTTATCAATAGATTCAGAAACTCTTACTCATTAAAACATCCATCCATAAAACAGATTCGGAAGTAATTCCTCCTCAAATCCAATCACACACGCCTTTGATGAAAATAATAGAAGTTTGTCTCTGATCCTAAACAGGACTTCTCAATTAAGGTAGTTCGGAAATAGTTATTTAAAATTCCAAAACTGAGGATCTTTACAAAAACAATCGACCTTTTATAAAAGGTCGATTCTCTTATTTATAACAAATCATTAACTAAAAATAACTATCAAAAGTGCAAGATAAGTACAAAACATCGCCACATGGCGCTTCCATCTCTCTGTCTTCTAAGAGTCATCAAATGGTTTCATTGAAGTGGATGACTCTTCTCATACTCTGACCATTTGATGAACAGTTCCTCGCATGTGTTGGCATATGGGAATCTGTGATGATCCATAGGGGCTGAAAGGATCTCCTTTACTTCTACTGCCACGGTCGATACTTGACTATTTTAACACTTAACTGTTGTAATAATGTCTGAGCCTTGATCGGGTGCTCCATGAAATGATGTACTTGATCTGGTGCCATGTTCGCCACCTTTGCTATCTTTGCAATCTATGTCGAGTCTTGTTCTGCATGTTGATTGACTATGTCATGCAAGTCGAAAAATTCCTCAGGTGAACTGAATTCTGGGAGACCGATGTCTCTCATCTCCCGATTTATCTTGACCCAGCTTCTTTCGCAATTAGCCCATTTTTCTTGAATCTCCCGCTGAGGTCCTTAAGCCATTTTCACCCAAGTATTTGGTTGCCTTCCTTATCTAGTCTATGTTGTTGTCCCTTAGCACCCGAATGTCGTGCTCTTCAGCGTCTCGTCCCTTTTGAACCATGCTGACGTAATCAATTCTTTCCACTGCTTGGTGGTCCTTATCATACCATATTTCCATGTCTTTACAAGTCTCTAGTGCCATAAGGGTGTCTTCTTGGAATTCAGCTATCCCCGCAATGAAAAGATGTCGTTCATTCATGAATTTGTCGTAGGCGTCTTGGAACTCACTTCTCAAAAACACTGTGGCTTGCGTGGAGTCCTGATATTTTTTCTCCAAGTGGAACATATGCTCCAACTCCTTTAGTGCAGAGGCTATCTTCTCTTCATCTTTCCTTTCTCTATCTAGGGTGGCATCTGTGATTTCCATCCCTGCACCAATAAGCTCAGACATTTTGGCATGCTCTCTGCTGATTAATTTTTCCTCTGTGGTGATGAGGATCAGCCTGTCCAACGTAAGTCTCCTCCTCTTAGGGTTATTTTGATGATGGCTTTCCTCTTTCAGTCATAGGCAATTGCCTATATATCGATGACCTCATCAACAAGTTCGGGGATTTGTTGTTCTCCCCAAGTCAGAGTATTTCCCAGGCTCCCGACTATGTATATTTGTTCTAGGATGGGTTCCTGAACCTCTTATGTTTGTCTCGATGGCTCGGCCTCTGGTTGTTTCTCATCGGGTGGTAAGGTATCAACCAAAACTGAGGGGCCAGGGGTAGGTTTGGTACTTACTTGGTAATCGACTGTTGAAATGTCGATTTCCTGTTGTGGAATTTATTCTTCTTGTCCACCCTATCCTATCTCATCCCTCGGGTTTTCCATTGGGGTTCTTGGTATGTCAAGTGGCTCAGTGTCTAAGGTACTTTCAACCTCATGCTCTCTCTATGGATGGCTTTGAACTAGAGCATTAGGACCCGGGATGGATGCTTTCTCAGGTTCTCTCTCCTCTGTAATTTGCAATGGAGTGACCAGGGACACCTCTGAACTCTCCTCATCATCGTAGATGGTTATTAAATTGAATAAGGGATTTGGTACACTTTTTATCCCTGATGTCCCCATTATCTCGGGCTGGTCAAAATTTCCCCTGTTGATCCGACCTGTGGTGGTGGAACTTCG
>JASDQU010689586.1:18145-29767 GCA_032191745.1 Picea mariana | reverse complement strand
CTTGTTGTGTTTTATTGTATGATTCCTTGATCACATACATAGGTTTATATTGAGTTTATGCTATCGCTATCACTTTGGTTGGTTTGTGTTGTTTTGATCTTGACTGCACAAGAGCACTGGAGCGAAGCGGGAGCAACAAAGACTATAGGAAGCGATCATAAGGTATGTCCATGATTCTTACCTCTTAGTAAATTCAATATTTAAAACTTAAGGAAAGCGTCCTATTCTGTCCTGTTTTGTTCTAGATCTAGGTGGATCTAGGGAGATCGGTTTGTGTCCGCACTTACGGATTTATCCAATAACAAATTCTCTTCTCCCCAGACTCTCAAATTAATTGGTTATATCAAAAATAGGAAATTCATCATCCTTGTGGACAATGGTAGCACCCATAATTTTATTCACCTCGCATTTCCCAAGAAGTCAATTTCTACATCTGTGCCATCAATAATTTTCAAATCATGATTTCCAATGGAGGTTCCATGAAATGTGGGGGATGATGTGAAAATGTGTGACTCCAAATTGGTCACTATCACCTAAAATCCCATATGTGTGTTATAGAGATGGGTGGTTGTGACATTGTTCTTGGTGTCAAATGGTTATGCACTCTAGGCCCCATTATCATGGATTTTAAGGACTTAACCATCCAATTCCAACAGGAGGGACAATAGTATAAGTTCCAAGGCATCACAACAGTCTCCCCTGAGATCATCGATTCCCATCACATGGAAAATCTCCTCAAAAAAGTTCATTTGGGCATTATAGCCCAAATCCACTCCATTCATGTTGTTGAGACACCTTATGTGCATCTCTACCTCCAATCTATCCTTTCCCACCACTAAGTTGTTTTTACGACTCCCAAATAACTTCTCCCTTCCTGTGGATTCCATGATCATTCCATCCCTTTAATCTTGGGAAATCTTCCTCCCAATGTTCGACCTTATCATCATCCCTTTTCCTAGAAGAATGAAATTGAGAAAATTGTTCATGAATTACTAGAAGCAGGTGTTATTTGTCCTAGTACTAGCCCCTATTATTCCCCTATGGTCATGGTACTCCAGAAAAAAGGTACTTGGTGCACGTGTCTTGATTTCCATGCCCTCAACAAACTCACAATCAAAGAAAAATTCCCCAGTCTTTTCATTGATGACCTCTTTGATGAATTGAGTGGTGCTCAGTAGTTCACCAGACTGGATCTACGTTCTGGCTACCACCAAATCCATATGAAAGAGGAAGACATTCCCAAAACTATATTTCACACTCATGAGGGTCATTATGAATTCTTGGTAATGCCCTTTGGATTGTGTAATGCTTCTTCCACTTTCCAAAGTCTTATGAATCATGTCTTCCGTCCTTTTCTCCATCATTTTGTCTTAGTTTTCTTTGATGATATTCTCATATATAGTAAAACTTAGACATCCCATCACTCCCATGTGAAATCAAGTTCTTCATCTACTCTCTAAGCACCAAATTTTTCTCAAACAATCTAAATGTGCCTTTGGTCCCTCAGAAGTGGAATACCCGGGTCATATTGTCAGCAAGGATAGTGTCCAAGTCGATCCTAAGAAAATTGAATCTATGCAGGCTTGGCCTTGCCATAAAACTCTTAAGATCTTACGTGGTTTTTTGGGTTTAATAGGCTATTATAGGAAGTTTGTTTGGAATTATGGAAAAATTGCATCTCCTCTCACTTCTCTCCTTAAAGAGAATGCTTTCACTTGGACTTCAGTTGCAAATCATGCCTTCCAAGCATTGAAAGATATTATGTTGTCGACCCCTGTACTAACACTTCCAGACTTCACAAAGACATTTGTATTGGAATGTGATGCTTCTGGGAAAGGCATTAGAGCCATCCTCATGTAGGATGACAAGCCTTTGGCCTTCACTAGCAAACAACTTTTCGAGCAACATTTGTGCCAATCCATTTATGAAAAGTAAATGTTAGCTATGTTGCATGTTGTGGATCTCCGGTGTCCTTATTTATTGGGTCAATGATTCCAAATCAAAACTGATCATGAGAGTCTCAAGTATTTCCTAGAACAATGAATTCCATATCTGATGTAGAAAAAATGGGTGACCAAGCTATTTGGTTATGATTATGAGATCGTTTACAAGAAGGGAAAGGAAAATGTAGTGGTCAATGCTCTTTCCTAGAAATATGAAGAAGATGGGTCCCTTTTCTCCCTCTCCTTCATTGTACCAGATTGGCTCCAAGTTGTTCATTAGGAATGGCTGCAAGACCCCAAAATTTCTCACATGCTCCACCAATTGCAACACAATTTTTCAGTTTCTCGAAGGTACTCTTGGCACAATGAAGAGCTTCGCTACAAAGGATGTTTGTATTTATGCAAGCAATCACAACTTAAATCCACAGTGCTTTATGAACTTCATGCCTCACCCACAACCGGACATTCAGGGTTTACCAAAACCTATGAACAGGTCAAACATTATTTTTCTCTAGGACAATATGAAACATGAAATTTTCACCTTTGTGGTTGAATGTGAGGTATGTCAATGCAAAAAGGGAGAATGTTCAAAGCTCTAGGAACACTCCAATCGCTTCTGATTCCCCCTGCTATTTGGAACGATATTTCTATGGATTTCATTGTGGGATTACCTAAATCAGACAATAAGTCAGTCATCATGGTAGTCATAGATCATCTCTCCAAATATGCTCATTTTTTTTCTCTTCAACACCCATTCACAGCTGCCACAGTGACTCAAATATTCATGGATAATATCTGCAAGCTTCATGGCATGCCTAATTCTATTGTCTTTGACAGAGACCCCACTTTCACCAGCAATGTTTGGCAAGAAGTTTTCAAGCTACAAGGCACCCAATTGCATCTTAGCACTGCCTATCACCCCCAGATGGATGGCTAGACAGAATTTGTGAACAAGTGTTTGGAAACATATTTGAGGTGTTTTTCATCTGAGAGGAAAAATTGGTGGGCTCAATGGTTACCCCTAGTTTAATGGTGGTACAACACATCTTACCGTACAACTACTCGCATGACTCCTTTTGAATTAGTTTATGGCCAAAATACCCCATCGATTCTCTCATATATGCCAGGGGTCACGAAGGTTTAGGAGGTTGACAAAAATCTTATCGTCCAAGAGGCTATTCTTCATTCCCTCAAAGACAATTTGGTCATCACTCAAAATCGCATGAAGCAACAAGCAGATCAAGGTCGTTCCGAATGACATTGTTTTGAAGGGGACCGGGTGTTTCTTCGACTACAACCTTATAAGAAGACTTCACTCAAAGCTACACATTGTTAGAAACTTGAGCCCAAATTGTATGGTCCTTATATAATGCTCAAGCATGTGGGATCAGTGGCCTATCAGTTATCTCTACCCAGTCAATCGAAGCTCCATCCTGTTTTTCATGTTTCCTGCTTAAAGAAGGTGATTGGAACTAAGTGCCAAACTCAAACTAGTCTCCCTGAGTTGGATGAAGAAGGTTCCATTTGGTTTCTACCACAAGCAGTCTTGGCCCAGCGCGATCGTCATCTCCGTCAATGCACCATTAAGAAAGTGTTAGTCCAATGGAAAGATACAACTCTAGAAGATGCCACTTGGGAGCCGACCACCATTCTACAACAATTTCCTCATCTTAAGCCTTTAGGACAAGGTTGTTCTTCAAGGGGTAGGGTATGTTAGGGACCTAACCTCCCTAACCCCTCATGTAGGTAGAATAATATAATTCCATGTAATAAAGGCCAATATTAATAAGGCTTAGCAATAAGGAGGAATAAGTCAAATGTAAGAATACCTAATAGAATCTTCCACTTCTAGAAGGATCTTCCCTAGATTGTTCTTTTGGATAGATATATTTAGTATAAATAGGAATAGATGGTATGAGAAATATTGTCTTAGAGATTATTGTAATAGAGCTCTGCTCTTCTAGAGGTTTCCCCCTCAAAGAGGCAAGTGAACATCGCTATCATTAATCAAGGTGGCCTTTCTGGTGTTATTCTGGTATTATTCTGGTTATGTCATTGTTGTTATGTCATTTCTATGCTAAAATAGTTATATTCTGCATACTATTTTATATCTGGAATACTATAGTTATGCACATTTATGACACTCCCATTTTGATGTGGGAAATTTTTGAGTAAATGTTCGTTTCCACATCCCAAACATTGAATGAGATCCTTTTACTTTCTTCCTAACAACTCAGTTGTCTTAACCTCATCTTGCCATGGTTTATTTTGCTAATTGTTTTAATATGGATGCTTAAATACTTGATCAAGCTTTTCCTTCTTCTTTTCCTTCCATGTGTTGTATAATTTTGACTTGTTTTTATTCTGATTATAATAATTTTTATCCTTTCTAATAGTGTTATCCAAATATTGAGGTTCATCAAACTCAATTTTGTCATTGTAAGACTGAGATAATCCACTTAGAAACATCATATCTTTATCTTCTCATCTCTGATATACTTAACATATCTTAGCAATTCCAACAACTTATTCGCATATTCATCCATGATAATTTGACCCAACTTTAACTCACAATTTTTTTTAATCTTGTACCATTATAATATCTATTAGAGAGATATTTTTTCTAAAAGTGCTTCCTGGATTGCTTCCAAACAATATTTCTCTCAATGAGTTTTTTAACTTGTTTGAGATGATCCCATCAAATTGATGTTTTTTCCATTTAAATTAGTTAGGAAAACTTTATCCTTCATGTTTGTAGATTAATCGTGGACTTGGAAATACTTTGATATCCCAAGAATCCAAGCCTCAACTTCTATTACAAATCTTACTTCAATATCAAATGTAGGGGTTTTTTCCTTTCTAAATTCTCCATGAAAATTTTCTATGAAAGGATTCTTCCTCCAGTGCATGCGAAAAGAAGATCTTGAATTAAATAGGAAATGATTCTAATGGTGTGTATGTCATATCTCTGGAGGCTCTTCCGATACCATGGGGCCTCTTAAGAGAATTACTCTTAGAGCTATTCTTTCTTCCACCAACATTGTTTTAATTTTGTCCACGATGCAATTTCCTTTATATGTCTGTAAAACATCTAAGCATCATTGGAATTGATTGGTATGCTCTTCATGAGACTTAATTAGAATTTTATTATATTATATGCATATTTGAAGCTCTACCCTCATTCTCCTCATAGTCTCTATAATATTTAAATATATTTATTGATTTCTATGTTCATTGAATTGTGTCTCTACATTCCCAACCTATATATTTTCACCCTTGGAATCTACTTCAAATTGATAAGGATCCTATGCATCATTCATGATCATAATTTTCCTAACCCAACCAAGACCAAGGCTATTTTAGTTGGATTAGCTTGAATTATGGCCACTAACTATCTATGATATAGCATTGTATTTTGATAGCATGGAATGACACGTGTGTGTTGATATGGAATTGGTGTTCTATGTGTCATCCTTTGGTTTGGCCATGTCACCCTAATCTAATTCCCACCTTACCTTCTTCATGGCCCCATGGCCCTTTAGTAAGTTTCTTTTGGGCCTTTTTTAATGTTTACTTTCAAAGTTTCCCAAAGATTTTGAGGATTTTCAAAAGTTTCAACATTGAAAATATTTCAAAAGCTATTGAAACATTTTAAATTTCACTTTCATATCCCTCTTGTTGAGATATTTTAGAATGGTTTTGGAGTGCTGGTTACAAATGGCTCCTAAAGCATTTAGAGAATTTACGAACTTTAATCTTTCAATCTTCCTCAAAAAGCATTAGGACCTTTCATAATTTTTCATCTCTAAAATAGCACATACCTTGTTTCAAGGAAAATCAAAATATTGAATTTTCAATCCACCTTAAAGTTCTTGGAGCCATATCAATGTTTCTTCAAATTCTCTTTTCGAGTGAACTATCCTTTAGAATCTTTCAGGGTATTTCTAAAATTTAAACCTTTAAACATGTTTGAAACCATCATCTCCCTCGAAACCTTTGGGACTTTTTGAAAGTTCTCTCCTAAAACCATTAAGACTTTTATGAACTTCAAACTTTCGTTATGCATCAAAAAGTCATTGAATAGTTTCAAACAATAAACTTTTGAATCATCATGTTAGTATTCAACTTCCTTTCAACTAGTAACATTATAAGTTTCCTAACTATTGGGAGCCTTTCAAACTTCACTTTCAAGTTCAAATAAGCCCCGAGAGTCATCCAAAAGGTCACCATCACATGTATGTTCATTTATGCATTCGATATAATCTATTCATTTATGCATTCAATTGAAATTTCATAAGAAAATTGAAACTATGCTTTTGACTACCCATTATAGGAACCTTGGGCTATCAAATGTTAACCTCTGTTAAGAATAAACTTTCCTTCATCCCTATGAACCTTGCATGATCCTACAAACTTGAATGGTCCCATGCAACCTACACAAATACTCTACCAATGATCCAATTAGATAATTGAAGCCATTAATTCAACAATATCAAGATTCAAACCCCTTTTTCCAAACTATTCTAATTGACATTTTGTCAACATGTGGCCTGCAAACTACGCTTTTCCCCAATTTTTATTGAGATCACCTGTTAAACATTTGACATGAAACCTATAAATTTATCTTTGTCCCATCAATTTATCCAACATATACATCCCTTGTGTTTTAATAACAATCTTTGATACCACACTGTAGCATCCCCACTCAACGATCTCAATCACAGGACAGGGATCCATGACACAGGCTTCTCCATTTCGGCCCTTGGAGACTAAATCCCCATAATAACAATTATATAATCCTCCTAGGAGGGATTGTAATTTAATAAAATGAATGTGCAAATGTGAAAATTAAAATGAAATTAAATTAACAATCATAATTACACATAATATGTAAGATACATGGATTTTTATAACAAAAGAAACATAATTTTTGCATATTCATAGACAACGATAAGGAGCTTATATTTTAACTAAATAATGTTCAATAAATTGATTGTGTATAGGTAATTTTCCACCTAAATATAGGTATCTACTGGAAATACCACCCCCAATCCAGGATATAAAGTCACCAGGGTGAAGGAAACTAGTTACAAGATTATTTTTCTCTCATCCCAACCCATTTTGTCTTATGATCAACCAACGTGCTCACCATAGATCATTATAATTATCTCATCCAACCATAAAAAACAAATTATATCTCTTCTACTTTCTCACACAACACAATGAAGGCCCACCCTTTGTCTACTCAACAGTTCCTCAGAGTACCCTTCCCTTACAATGCTCTTCAATATGCGTAGAAAGAGTCCAATCTATTGTATGCATTATGACAATTTTCTAGTAGAACACTACTTAGCTCTCAAGCATCCAAAGAGAAACAAATGCATAATAGTATAAGGTTATTTAACTTTCCCAATATTTATGCTCACCTCCAATCATCATCATTTCATTAAAATACCTGTAATTTTCCCTTAATGGTGTAGAATACAATCAATTTTTGTATTTTCCATGGATAGAAAGGAAGAATACAACATGGACAACATAGAGCATGAATGTGATAGTGTTGGAATGGATGATAGAGTCCATGGAATGATAGGATTGGTAAAATGACAGTTGGCATTACTTTTGACTACATGAATGTAAGACTCTTACAATTCCCATAATAATTGCATTAATCCCATGGTTCCATACTTATGTGAGAGGACTTTCCCACCAACCTCTTATATGCATTGGATGATTGATTTTAATAAGTCAAAGAAGGTGGATGGATTAATTTAAAACACATGGTGGAAAAAGTGATGAGCTCTAAAGTTGACACTTGGGAATGGAGGATTTACTTTCCCATAGGCCTATTCTCATATTCCCCTCTAGCGCTCTACACAATCAACTTGGACCATTATATATTATATTTCATCATTAATATTTGCATAGCTTGATTTTACTATAACAATCCTAACACATGGTCCATATATGTACATTTACATTATATATGCCTAACCACTCACTAGTTTTGCCTTGAACTTTAACTCCACAGTAAGAATCCAGACTAGCATATTTACAACATTTACTTATTATGACTTAATACATGCCAAGGGTCGAAATGGGGCCTTATAGATTTACATATAAAATATCCTATATAGAGAAAAAAGAGAGAGAGAGAGAGAGAGAGATACCAAATTACAGATATATAGAAATACTATTATAAAACAAGAGCTAATACTTTTACAATAATCAAAATTTTATTTCTATTGATATATATCTTCATAGATTCTTTGTCCTTGACTTTTCAATTCTAAGTATTGTAACCATATTAGATTCGTTTTCAATGATGAAAAAAGTTGATCCCACTTTATGCTTAATGTATCCTTGGTTAAGATGGACCATAATAATTTTTAAAAAAAGAACCTAATAATTAAAAACTAAAAAAATGTGACCAAATTTATTTAAAAAAATATAATAAATAAATCAACATAGATCCATCTTAACCCTAGATATTTAAGAAATAAGAAAATTATGTCTCCATTTATTTTGATCCCTCTCAATGATTATTAGATCTTGGGTTATATGGATCTATGCTACTTCTTAGCCAAGTTTGACCTTGTTAGTGGAGACCATCATGAAGAATAGAGGATTTTGAAGTAATCATGATTTCAACTCATCTACATCCTTGGTGGGTTGTTTAGGGAGGGAGTTCAAACATTCCCCCAAAATCCTTTGTTTCTTCTTCAAAACCTTGGTGTTTCCTTTCAAACGAGAATCCCCTATGATAGTTATTGTGCCACTTGGTATAATCAATAGTTATTTTTGAGAAAAATGCTTTCTCTCATTTGTTGTTGTATTGGTTTGTAGCCACCCATGCATGTTTTGAGGAAATTGATCTCAATTAATTCCAAGATAATGAATGTCTTACCATCCAACTTTGTGTAAAAAATTTAGTTATTGCAAGATTTCATATGTGTTACTAGTGAGAGTTGGGTTACGTCTTTGAGTACTTCATATGCATTATTAGCCGAGCTTGTTTAATTCAGAAAAAAAACAATACTTAACTAATGCTTTGGTAAGGATACCTATTTACTCACTTGCAATTGAGATTTGGAATGAAAATGGTATTGAACTCATTAAGAATTTAATTGGAGTTTTATTATAAACTCTCATGCTACAAAGACTAAAGTTTATACAACATATACTTGAATTTGTGTAAGAATGAATATTTCTAAGCCTCTACCCGAGTTTGTCATAATGTGACCATGTATAAGTGTATGAATGAAAATTTCTAAGCATGTTCTTAACCTTGTTATAATGCAACTATATATGTTTGTGTGTACGAATGAAAATTTCTAAGGCTTTGCTTGACTTTGTCATAGTGTAATTTTCCCAAAGAAAAAATCATCATTTCTAATTAGAGATTGAATGGAAATTACATTTTTCATGTGAACACTACACTTACAAAGTTGATATTACAAGTGTAATGTTACATATGTAGTGGACAAGTTCATTTTTGTTCCATTGAAAAATAATCCTCAATCCTCCCCTTTCTCTATTTATTTTATTAACCTAGAGAGAGTTCCATAATAACTAACTATAATTTTGAATTCAGAGTTCCACAATGCGTAAGGGGTATTGATTCCTTATCTGATTCAAAGTTTTTTAATTCATGAAGTCTTGCCATTCCTCTTGGTGGGGCTTCATTTACAATTACCACCCTTTATGGGGAAGGCTTAGTGCCTCTTGTTTTCTTCTCTATCATTCGAGGAAAAATTTGACTCCTCAATCTGCACTTCTGGATAGACATTGTTATCCTTCTCTAAATATTTTATTGGTTGATTTTATACAATATTATCATCTTCATTATCCAAAAGAGTAACCACAAACACACACAAGTTATGATTTCTATGCCTCTTCCTCACTTTGTTATAGTGGAATATTGTCACACACACACACACACACACACACATAAATGAACATTTATATGCCTCTTCCTCACTTTGTTATAGTGGAATATTGTCACACACACACACACACACAAACACACACACACACACACACACACACACACACACACACACAAATGAACATTTATATGCCTCTTCCTCACCTTGTCATAGTGAAATATTGTAACCATTATGAGGTCCAAACAAATTATTATGGGAAAATTCCCTTTTGTTGACTTTTTTATATCCATGGTCATTTAGCTTGTTAATTCTCCACCAATATCCATACCCCAACAATGCAAGTTGTGGGTGATTCTTAAGCATCCAAAAGCATAGATTAGGAGGATTTCACTCTCATCAATCAAAAACCAAAATAGTGTCAAAAAAATGGATAAGAAGATCAACAAGAATTCCATCGATGGCAGGAGAAATAATAATTAAGTTTTAATTTTAGAATTGACTATGGTATAAAAACATGAGGTATTGATCTAGTTCATCCATTACTCTCACTTCCACTACATGATCTACTTGCTTGAGACAAGTGTTGGTCTATGTCTATGCATTGTTGGAGAAAAACAAATGTGTTGGCCTTCCATGCTAATAAAGGGCTTACTATTGCTATTAAAGAGCATATATAACATAGATAATGTTATGACACAAAAAATGAGAGTTCTCATGTAATAGTTGATCATTAAGTATCATAATTATAGATAATGGTCATAAAATCAGAGTTATAGATAATGTTATGGTCCATATATATTAGCCTTTGAGATGCTCTAGAAAAAAATCAGAGTTCTCATGTAATAGATGATCATTAAGTGTGTTGTTTAGGTCAATAAAACAAGACATTATGTAGTAGAGTGTCAACACTCCTTGTATAAGAAAAAATTAGCTTCTACACTATGTTGATTTTCTATGTAAACTATGTATGGACTAAGTTTTAGTTGTATGTGATGTAATCAACATAAATTTCCATATATTGGATTTCATGGGTTTTTAGATCTATTGTTTTCTATTTGGGCCTATCCCTAATCATTTGTGTCAAAACGGTACCATAACAAATAGATTCTTAAAGGAGTTGAAGAGGAACTGCTTAACCTATTTTATTATTTGCTTGTGCAATTTAAAAAGATGAAGTGGTTGAGTAGAGAAGAAAAACACTTCATAAGGGGATAGATTCAAGTGATAAGGTAATTCATCAACGAGAAAGAAAAAGAACAATAAAAAATACATATATCTAAGCAATGAGAAGAAGAATAAGGACACTGGAGAAGAAATAGAGTCAAAGAAGTGAAAATAGTAATATTTCAAAGGAGGTTCCAACGGTTGATACTAATGAAGATGAGGATGCATATGAGAAAACCAATTATGTTGGAGAAGAATATAGAGTTACAGAGCACATGGGAGTAAAAAAACAAGCAGCGAAAAGTGAGTGTTGACTTTCCAATGGATATAGTTGCAACTAATAAAAAAAAAATAGATGGTGGAGTTCATAATAATATGCACATTGGAAATTAGGTTCTTATGATGGAGAATGAATATCGGTGTAATGAAGGGGAGATGGGGAATGTTATTATTTTCATGGAGTATGAAAAAAAAAGTGAAGAAAGAAATGATGAAGGGTTAGAACTGTTGGATTACTGAGAGGGGGGGTGAATCAGTAATAATGTAATTTTAATCTTTTTTCTTCAAATGTTATATCAATGTAGAATTATTATCCAATAATGAGCAGTAATAAATAAGAAATGAAC
>JASDQU010689585.1:53780-75352 GCA_032191745.1 Picea mariana | reverse complement strand
CAGTGGGGTCTGAAGTCACTGGAAGAGAAACTAGTGAAGGATGAAATAATTGGTTATAATGAGGGGTAAAGGGGGCATATCCTGAAAGAGCTGGTGATATTTCCTAATAGCCACACAAAATCCAATCAAGGTGCAATTGCAGCCCACAATTTCCACCTAGGTAGATGTCCTAAGGTTGGTCACTAGGTACCTCGGTCAAAGTGCGGCATTTAGATTTTTGGCCTAAGAAATGGGTCACGGGCTGGATCCCGTCCAAGAGCTGGGTGCCTCAAGGGGGGACGCATAGAACAACCGGACCTCGGCCTTCAACCCTTCACGGGTACCTACCTGCCTTATGGTGATTGGAACACTTGACTTGGAGGATTTTCAGTTCCCTATTTGACAACCTCTATGTTTTATCAATGTGAGAACCAGATAACGGGGAGTTATTTGGATGCCTATCCCTGAAATCCTACCTAGACTAAAAAAATTCTTTTGGCACCTCCTGTGGAGGAAAACTTAGTGAGTTTTTAGAAGGTTTTTAGATGTAGTTGTTTTGGGAGGTTGGGGGTGCAAACCAACCTCGTTGAGTTTAAAAATGGGAGTGGATAGTCTTGTCAAGAAAAGATGGGGTATTTTCGGAATCCCTTTGGAGGAAACTTACTTTGACCTCCATGTTTCAAGAAGAAGCTATGTGAGTGGGAAGTGACTTTTGTGTGTGAGTGAAAGTGTGCCAATTTTTAGTTAATTAAATGTCACCTTGCTGCATGTGGACTTCGCTTGGTCCTTTACAAGAGTTTGATTACCTAATTAGCTAGATGTCTTTGGTACAACCTTGCATAATTCAAAAGCCATAGGAAGCTAGCATGTGGACATGTGGGTCCGTTACTATCCTTTAAAATCCCTATGATGATGTAATCTAGGAAAAGCTTGAAACTATCCTAGATTGAACATGTGGGCATGTATGGGCCCGTTACAAACCTTTAAACTTCCCTAGTGTTTTGATCTAAGAAAGTAGAAATTCAAACACCATCCTATCTTTGTGACATGTGGGCATGTATGGGCCCATTACAATATTAAGATATGTTTGAAAAAGAAAACTAAGAGGGGTCCCAAAAAGGGCTACTGTCCTCTCCTAAAGGTTTTAAACTTTTGTTAAGGGAGATGAAATTGTTTTCCCAATCTTTTTCTGATTCTCAAGGTCGCTTGAAGGTGCGAGAGAAGAGCATACTAAGCGATTGGTAATTCAAATTATAGTCCCAATGTAAGTTTAGATGTGATTAAAATTGATGTTCACCTTAGATTGTAAGTCAAAACAAGCCATCCACGTGGCAAAAAGACAAATAAGGGAAATTGATTTTTATCCTCCTAAGTGCTTATGTGTGTTTGACTAACCCCTTTATATGATGAGGGGACTAAGTGTAGTGCAATGTTTAGAGCATGCTTAACATCATTCTTAAGAAGGAAAATGGCCTTCCCCACATCCCAACAAACTTACAATGTGAATTTTTGTTTAAATGCATGGCCTCTAGTGCAGATAGAGGCGCAGAGAGCGCAAGCGCGCGAACAGAGATAGGTTTGAAAGCGCATGCGTGCAGAGAAAGGTTGTAAGTTAAGCGCATGCGCGCACGATGCACATCTGTGGAGTGGAATACTTGTGCACCTGTGAAAAACAGCCGAAAAAGAAAAATCCGAATGGATTTCTCTCAATTTTCCTCTGAATTGGATGGTTGGCAGGTCGGCCTAGGCCGGTTAGTGTACCTGCAAGTTAAACAAACTAAAAGAAGAGCAAAATAAACCCAAATGAGGTAGGAATTTGATACCTTTCCCCAGTATGGTCGCCAATCTGTTGCACCCTTTTCGTCACCTTGGTGAGAAAATAAGAGGTTCTTACATTGCCAGTTGGGTCTTTCTAAGCATGATAGCTGTAGAGGAAAGAGTTAGAGAAAGAAAAACAAAACTATAACCAAGAATTAAACTAATAAAAACTAAAATCATAAGCATATGGATAAAGAGATAACAAACACAAAAATACCAATATCACCAATGTTTTTAGGCTGATCTATTGATGAAATCAAAGCACCAAGAAGAAAGGGAACTATGAGTCCCTTCTTCTTCCAAGGGAAAGCTCTTGGACCCTCACAAGCTTGCTCTCCTTACAACAAGAAAAATGAAAATGATGGTGAAAGAAATCCTTTGCAAATCCACTCAATGGAGAGGTGGATTTCTCAATGAAATGGTGCCAATGTGCTTTTGTCAAGGATTGAGTCCTTAAAACAATATAGGCAGCATAACATTACATGAAATTCCTTGAGAAAATGAGGTGCATTCATGGCTTTTTATAGCATTTCTTTGGGCTTTTGTGTAACTGCCTTGCAGTGTGAAAAGAGGCCATTTAGGGCATTATTAGGTCTTTGACCAGCCTACCATGCGGATTTAGCTCAGATTTGAGGGTTAAATCAGCTTGGGAGCTGATCCATAAGTGGCTGGGAGGCCGACCACTTCAATAAATGCATCGTTTAGCAGGTGTGCGGCTTTTTGCGCTAACGGTCGCGCATCGTGCGCGTATGCGTGCATGATACGTTTTTGTTTCGCACATGTGCACGCGCGCCCAACTTCTGTAAAGCGCTCTTCAATTTTTCACTACTTTGTATAGTTTTTGACCTTTTTTGAATGCTGTAAGATTAATTCAGGGAATAAATTCATTGTTGTTTGAAGATGCTGAGTTCTTTTCGCCACGTGCGGATGAAATTTCAGTGATAACATCTTCTGAAAAGGATCTTTAGATTATGATTCTTCTTCTACTGTATAAATAGTATGCTTGAAAAAGATTTTCACGTCTTTCTGTTTATAGTTCTATGTTTTCTCATAAAATTATCTTACCTAAAAGCCTTGAAAGGCTAAACATTTCTTTTGGATGATCGTTTCTGCTGCATATGGAAGACGATTTGTAGGGATAGATTCATATGATTTGTCAAGTCAAGCAGATAGCTTTCAACTCTACCTCTCTCATATTTTCAAAATCAACTTTCTTTTTGTATTTCTTGATGTGTAAGGCTTACCCCTATGTAGTCATGGGGTGACTCCTTGCGCTAACAAGTTGGATGTATTGTTTTCCCTTTCTCGTGTATGTGATCCTTTTTATCTTATTCATATCATTTTCTGTCTATTTCTGAATGAATTATTGAATCTGTGCATTCACTACACAACGCCCCTTGTTCGCACCACTTAGACAATACGTTTTCTTTTGAAAGTTAAATCCAAATTATCCCACAGTGGTGCTCCGAGTTACTTCCTATAATTTCTTTCTACCACACACTACTATTTTTCACTGAAGATTGTTGCTCGCTTAGCCTTTATCCTCTCAATTTCAATCACCGAGTCATTTGTTTCTTTTGTTTCCTTGAATCAACTCCATATCCCACCGTATTATTTTCTTGTGACAATATAACCAGAGACCATTATATCAAAGGTGTTAAATCTAGCCACTTATTTAAAATCCATATCCCGCACCGTGCCCCTCTAGAGAGCCCTCTCCGGATCTGAAAGGATAGTTTCAGGTCTCAAAGTTGGTTGAAAAGTTACCTTCATAATTTGTTTATCAGCTGAACCGATTTATGGAGTGCTAACATTCTGGCATCGCTACCAGGGATGAAATTGAATAGATTTTCCCTGGGAGAAAAAATAGCATTGTATTTTGACCCCTGAGGGTAACATAGGGACAAACATCCATAACGGCTAAAACCCTTACTCTGGCGAATCCAGTCCAAAAGACCAGCAGCTCCAAGCAGCATAGTTTAGAAACCCTATATTTGAAGATGATCTATACCTGAGAAAATCCTAACCTAAACCCCACAGAGCTTTTGTACGACCCTAAGAAAATTTTTTGTAGGACTAGAGAGAAAGCACCAGATCCGTTATACTACCTGGACAGAATCCTATCCTTACCCAAAGACGATGCATAGAGCATTGAAAAACTTGATTTTGATGAATTATTCAAGCAAACCCTTTTCAAGTCTAAGTCGAAAACCAGCTTGGATGAGACTATTTTCAACCCGAAGAAATTCCAAGCCCTGATATCAAATAATATCCCTTGAATCCCAAGCCCTCCAATACCCATGGCTGCCAAGTTCCCCCACCCTCATTCTGCTAGCCCAAGTACATGACTTGCCTCATAATTATAGCTAGAGAATTAGACTCTACGATGCTGAAGGAAGTGTTTCCGCCCAGAGGCACCTGGACAGTAACTCAAGGATTATTTTAGGGGCTAAATTTCACTCATGGGCTAATTTTCCATGGTTTTTCCAAAAATGAAATTCGTTATTTTAAAAATGATTCGCCCAAATTCTATAGGATAAAACTATTTTACCTTAAAAATCACCAAAATTTTATAAAAACTATATAAAATACTTAGAATTTGAATATTTTTACAAAAATATCGCCAAACATTTATAGTTGACATATGAAGGATTAGTGAGATTCGCCAAGGTTTCTACATTTTAAAATAATTTTCCATTCTTAAAATCATCCTTGCCTGGACTGGTTTAATGAT
Source organism: Picea mariana (assembly GCA_032191745.1). Taxonomy (NCBI): domain Eukaryota; kingdom Viridiplantae; phylum Streptophyta; class Pinopsida; order Pinales; family Pinaceae; genus Picea; species Picea mariana. The sequence goes on along the minus strand of JASDQU010689585.1, from coordinate 70,821 downwards.
TTCGTTGACCTAGAGGAGGTGGACTATGTAGATGCAAAAATGAGGTTGTTTGCGTAGAGCCTTTTGGGATATGTAATAAAATGGTTCAAAGCCCTCCCACCCACAAGCATTCAAGACTTCACCGCATTCGAGACATCTTTATTGAATAAATGGGGGGACAAGAAAAATCCTTTGTAGCTATTAACACAGTACAATAATATGAAGAAAGCATCGAAAGAGGAAGTGCAGGAATTCTCAGCCCATTTCTTGAAGGTGTATAACTCAATCCTTGCAGAAGTCAAGCCTCCCGTTGGGGTTGCGCAGTTGTGGTACGCCGCCTCCTTCGAAAGCGATTTCGCCATGTTGTTAAAAGAAAGAATATCAACAAACCTAGACACTATAATGAGTAAATCTCTTGAGGTTGAAGTAAACATGATGGAATTGGGGAAGAACAAACATACATTCAACATAGGAGATAAGAAGCCTCAAAGATATGCACAGTCGTCGACATCTCGGTCCTCAGATGAAAATTTTGATTTGATGATGAAGACGATGGAGAAAAAGATGGAAATAATGTCCATGGGAAATAGACCCGCTTCCCAAGAAAAAAACGACCCCCAACTCAAAAATCAGAAACTTAGAAGGGGTCAAGTTCCTTAGATCAGATAGAGGGAACCAAGGGAGTAGAGAGATCAAGGTGACCAACAAACAATACATTCATTCCAAAAAAAATACACAGATGAAGACTTGAACCAGGTGCTCGAAGACTAGATGCATTGTTGCGATGACAAAAACTTGCACACATTCTTGACAAAGAGAGAGCATGATCGGTACATGATGAAGAACAACGATTTCATGTTGGATATGAATGATGATATGATACTAAAAGAGGATGATGCATCATCCTGGGAGACAAAGGAGTTCAAAAAAGGCTATCAGAATGCCATCATGTAGTTCCAAAAGAAATATAACCTCTAGAGCAAATATGTTCTTGTTGAACTACAACAAACGAGCCCCATAAGGAAACCTCCGGTGGACACCCCTTCCACAAGATGATAGAAGCCAGACAACTTGCCCAAGGATGTAGCTAAAAAGACAAATTCAAAGGAGGAGGCCACCTTGGCTATCCCCGGAGACAAAAATTAGATCGTTGATATGTTGGCCACATCAGTGTTGGTTTTTAGGATCCCCATCTTCCCAAACAAGAAATATGAAATCAAGGTCAAGCATAGGCCGACAGTGCCTAATAATATCAAAAATTGGTAAGTGTTTGATGACGACAAGTAAGGGGAGAGATTCATCCTTATGAGCAATGAGTTCGCTAATAAAAACATTGACGAGGAATGTTGTCATGATGAATATGAGAGTGAAGACGCCTGTAGTAATGATGACCCTTTTCAAAACTAGATCGTGGGAAGGTACATAATCCAATTGAAAAATAACATCATCCCAAAGGGGTTAGTGCCGCTAGAAAATATGTTTGATGAGAATGATGTGGCTAAAAACCCCAAGATCACTCCAAGCATAGAATATGTGGAAGACTGCAACATCGAGATTGAGGAAAACCCAAAGATGATCAAATTATTGAAAATGATTAGTCCAGAGGTCAAGCAAGACTACGTCAAACTCATGAAGGATTTCCCCAACATGTTCATGTGGAGATACGATGATTTGAAGGTGTATGACACTAAAGTGATCCAACATGTCATCCTTCTCAAAGAAGATGAGAAGCCCTTCAAACAAAATCTGAGATGAATAAATCCCCTACTACTTCCACTGATCGAAAAGGAGGTAAAGAAACTCCTTGAAGCTAAGGTTATCATCTCTTTACGATTTTTGAAGTGGGTATCAAATTTGGTACCCGTAAGAAATAAGAGTGGTGAGATAAGGCTGTGTGTAGACTTCCAAAATTTAAACAAAGTGTCTCTCAAGGATCACTATCCCCTTCCTAAAATGGACTATTTCTTGAAAAAGGTAGTGGGGTCCCAAAAGATGTCCATGCTGGATGGTTTTTCATGGTATAATCAGATCATGGTCCACCCGAACGATAGAGAGAAACCAACTTTCACAACTCCATGGGGAACGTTCATGTATGCCAAGATGAATTTCGGTGTGATGAACATTGGGGCCACTTTCCAAAGAGTAATGGACATCATGTTTGTCAACGAAAAGGAAAAGTTCATTCTAATTTACCTGGAAGACATCACAGTATACTTTGCCTCCAACAAACAACATCTCAAGTATCTGAAGAAAGTTTTCCAGAAGTGCATTAATTTTGGCATATTGCTAAACCCAAAGAAATCACATTTCGGGGTGGAAGAAGAGAATTTGTTGGAACACATTATCTCGAAGGAAGGAATTAAGATAGACCCCATAAGAGTTGAAGGAATTTTGAGTATCGACACTCCGTACAGTAAAAAAGAAGTGTAATCCTTCCTGGGAAAAGTAAACTTCTTAGGGAGAATCATCCCAAACCTGGAAGAAATCATAAATCACATAACCTGCATGATAAGGAATGGAAATGAGATCAAGTGAAACCCAGAGGCCAAGAATTATTTTTAACACATCATGTTTGAACTGACTAAATCTTCTATGCTATCCATTCTATACTTTATGAAAGATTTCATCCTGTTTTCATTCACCTTAGAAAACACTATTGTCGACGTCTTGTTGTAGAAAGACGAGAAGAACTTCGAAAAACCCATAGCCTATTTCATTCGGATGTTGCACAATTCTTCTCTAAGTTAAGACATTATGGAAAATCAAGAATACGCCTTAGTGAATTCCTTGAAAGTGTTCAGGACACACATATTGCACTCCCATGTCATCGCTTATGTGCCCAACAACTCAGTAAAGGATAGCCTAACTCAACCTGACTCAGAATAAAGGCGAAGCAAGTGGATAATGGTCATGCTAGAATACGATATTGAGATCAAGCCTACGAAACTAATCAAGGGTTAGGGTCTTGCAAATTTAATGGTGCAGTCAGAATGTGATGCTATAGGAATGAATTTCATCGTTGATCTGTCAGAATTCCCTCAAGAAGAAAAAATTGCGCAGGTGTCTCGGGAGTTCGTTGATTTGCCATGGTATGCAAACATCATCTATGTGTTGGATAATCTCCATGCCTCTCCAGGAATAAGTAATACTAAGGCCATATTTCGCAATCTTAAAGAAGTTAAGTTCTACATCCTAGACAATTCACTCTATTGGAAGGATCCTGGGAGAATATTGTTGAGTTGTTTGCTGAAAAATGATGTGAAGCGGGTCATATAAGAATTTCACAAAGGTGATTGTGGAGGACACCACTACTGGAAAACCACCACACCCAAAATCTTAAGGGAATCCTACTACTAACCTACAATATTCATTGATGTGTATAAATAGGTCTCCAACTGCCACAAATGTCATATTTTCGACGGGAGAAGAAAGTTGTAGCCCCTGCCACTAAAGATGATCTCAGTCAAAGTACCTTTCATGCAGTGGGGTCTATATTTAATAGGGGAAATGATATACGCCATAATTTGTGAAACACAAATGGATACTCAAAACCACCGACTATTTCACAAATTGGATAGAGGCAATCCCCACAAAGAAAGTGACCGATGCAGTCATCATCCAAATCCTGGAGACAAACATTTTGTCGAGATTCGGGTGTCCCGTCAAGATCATAACTGACAATGCGGTTGCATTCAAGTCCAAGAGGATGGAAAAGTTTTTTTCAGGATTATAATATAACCCTGGGGCATTCCATGATGTAGTATCCACAATGAAATGGGTTAGCAAAATCCTCAAATAAGAGCTTAACCGATATCATCAAAAGACTCCTGCAAGACAATAAGAAAGCTTGGCATAAAAATCTTATCTATACATTGTGGGAAGATCAGGTCACCACCAAGAATTCCATCTCAACATCTCCTTTCTAGATCGTATACAGAGCATATGCAATCTTCCCTACCTCACTGGGGCCACCCGTTAGAAAATTGTTGCAAGAGTAGGAGGCCGAGCCAAATGTTGCGCAGAGGAGAATAAATCAACTAATTCACACACAATAGGTGAGGGAGTAGGTGTAATATCGATTGTATATCCATCAGGAGAGGATAAAGAAATCCTTCGAAAAGTGATCTAAACAAGAATTTTTTTAGATAGGAGATCTAGTGTTGAGATGGGACGCGAGAAATGAAGATAAAGGGAAGCATGGAAATTTTGACCACCTTTGGACAGGTCCTTTCAAAATCAGCACGTATTGTGGGAACAATGATTATTTCCTAGAAGGATTAAATGGAGAATGACTTTGTTGGGGACCTACAATTGGCAGGTTCCTCAATAATTATTTGACAAAATAAAAATCTGTTTAAGTCATTTGTTATTGTAAATAGTCATTTTCTTTTTTTTTTGCATCAGGTCAATAGGTCTGCAGAAAATTGAAGCTCGAAGTGAAGGCCCTAAGTTTATGTTGAATTTTAGAAGATGCGTCAATAGGTTTAGTGTGTTTTTCATCTGTCATTTATTATTTTCTCAGTGTCTTAAGGTCAAATAAAGTCTAATGGTAAGGCACCTAGTCTATTGTTCTTTGCTACCTCGCAGGGAGGATAACATCCCCGTTGAAGTCAGTTGTTAGTGCCACCATTTTTATTTCCATTTAGAGTCAATTTTAGTCTAGGTATGGACCATGCACCCAAACATTTGAAGTTAGGTATGTAGACCTGTGGGGTCAAAATCAGAAAGTGGTCGGTTGGCCCTTGGAAGCGAGAAGGGATATCAAAGTCGAAACATGTGTAAGTGGTATGTGTATGTCTTTTCCAAAGAGTCGATTCCTATTAAGAAATTAGTCTCTACATGACCTAGGTCGAGTCAAGTGGTTAATCGAAGTCGCATCGGCAGGTGCCACAACTATTATCAATTCATCATGAAGGTCAAGGGATTGAAAAATTGCAACATTTGTATCATGCATGGCCTACAAACCTTATCACCTATGTTCTACACGTAGGGATGTGCCATGGAAAATATGCAATTCGATTCAAAAAATCCAATCACCATGAATTCACTGTTCTCTAACACAATCCCTCCTTATGCCTGACTCATTATAAATTTTAGATACTCGACACCCATTTCAATCGTGAAACTAGGTCCACACTCTATTTGCAATTTCCCTTGCCAGTTCAGGTTGATAAAAATTCCCTCCCTATGCATTTGTCGGATACACCGCACGTAGAATACATACTGGTCATGCCATGGTGACCTCCCAAAACATAAGGAAAGGCACACAGAGCAGCATAATTTCCATATCAAGCCCCAAAACAATAGGGAGTCGTTCTCACCTGCAGTAAGCATTCCCAAGGACATGAAAGGAGTTATACCTTTACCCACAGAGATGATCATATCAAATCATGCAGAACCTGAAGAAGAAAGACTTACACAGGGAGGAAAGACATTATAAGCCCCATCTCCCCAAAATAAAATACCGAGGAGAAGGGATAGGCCAAGGAAGATAAAAGAAGTTGGAGAAGCTTGAGTTTTAGAAGAACCGTGTGCCAGATGGGTGGTCCAAGAACTACTCATGCGTGCCATTCGGCTAGAGCCTACTAGAGGATCGAGTTGTGAAAGAAAGAGAGGAACAAGGGAAATGGATACCACAAGAGCGAGTGATCAAGATCCATCTCAGTAATTAAAGCAAGAAAAGTTTGCTATCGCTGAACTCGACCAGGAAAAGATGGAGTTGAGGCGACAACTAGCGACAAGACTATGGAAGCATCAGTAGTGCAAGGTCACGAAGGGAACATGGCATGGATAAAGAGACAACTTAGAGAGGTGAAAGAAACCATTGTACAGTTGTGTGAAGAAGAGAGGTTTTTATAGGAAAGGAATACAAAGAATTCTAGGGAATACAAAGCGGCCGAGAAGGAAGCCCGCGTGGCTCTCACCAGCATGCAGAAAAAATAAGTTTAGCTGGTGTTCATCTCTGCATCCGCAATTAGAAAAGAAATCTTGGAAATTTTGAAGGACATGTTTCCCTAAAGAACTCTGCCATTTTGATAATTATCATGACCATCAAATAACCACTTATCATGCACATTTTCCCTAGAAAACGAGCGCATGATAGAAATCAAAGTTGTTATAGTAGATAGTGAGTTCTTGGTAGAGACCTATCTGCTTAGACATCTGATCGAAGGGAAATACTGACACATACTTTCCTCATATCGAGATCTGACCAATGATCATATTCTCATGCAAAAATTTCAAACAGTAATGTGTAAACAGATGTGATTATTTTCTATTTTTGGAAAGCATCATGTGAAGAGTCTCTAATGCATACTACTCAGTTTCCTAGTTTCTAGGTCTAGCAGTTAGAAAACAGGGTACCCAAGAAGTGCCCTCGCTTATATATTTCATATTTTCGATGTAATCCAGGTTGGTTGGAAAAATTGGTATAGGAAATAGCTATTTTATTAAATTTGAGTTCTATCGAAACTTAATGCAAAAGTCATTTAACTTGATGTGAAGATTCTGATTGTAGTAGTTGAATGTATTGTTTTCCCTTTCTCACGTATGTTCTCTCTGTTATCTTATTCATATCTTCTTCTATCTATTTCAGAATGAATTATCAAACCTATGGATTCACTGCACAATGCCCCTTGTTCGCGCCACTTAGACAAAATGTTTTCTTCTAGAAGTTAACTCTAAATTCTCCTGCAACGATGCTCCAAGTTACTTCCTGTAATTTATTTCCACCACACACAATTATTTTTCATTGAAGATTGTTGCTCGCTTAGCCTTCATCCTCTCAAGTTCAGTCACCGAGTCATTTGTTTATGTTGTTTCCTCGAATCGACTCCACATCCCACCATCTTATTTTCTTGCACCAATATAACTAGAGACCATTATATCAAAGGTGTTAAAACTAGCCACTTCCTTAAAATCCATATCTCATGTGGATATCTTGCCCCTCGAGAGAGCCCTCTCCAGATATGAAAGGCTATTTTTGGGTCTCAAAGTTGGTTGAAAAAGTTACCTTCTTCGTCGGTTTATCAACCGAATAGATTTACGGAGTGCTAGCATACCCTTCAAAAATTTAGCGACTTCCTCACAATGAGGGAATTATTTCATGTAGTGGTCCTCCATACAAATCATGTAGGGAAGCTTAGATTTCCTTTTTAGTTGGGTATCAATAGTGTTTTACTCTCCTATGTGTTATAATAATTATTCGATTTACCTTTATTTTATTCTTACCTCCATGTTGTTGAGATGAAATAGATTGGATCGCATTCACCTTAGAGGTTTTCATAGAAGAGAGAATAGTTTTGGTGTTCTTCATGGAACCCATGAGGCCATTGGCATGGAATTCTGGAGAAGGTATTGATGGATAATTCGACAGATGAGAAGCATATGAGATCATATTGTAAAGTGTGCTAGACTAGGAATATACAAAGTCCAAATATTGAGCACGACTAATCACTTTATCTTTAGTGAAAGCACATCCCATGGAGACATCTCTAGTTATGGGTGGAAAAAGTGACTTGGTAAAACAATCTTCCAATAGTTGGTCTGGAATGGTAGATTTAATTAAGCGTTGCCTCCTCCTCCACTCATGAATATGATATAAAATGTGAGTGGAAGTGGATTGCCTAAGAAAAGTCAAAAGATCTATACCATTTTCATATCAAATCGACAACTCAAAATGTGTAAAGAATCCATAGCTAAAGAGTTGAAGTCACTAAAGGAGTGTCATGACAACTCGATATACCATTTCGTTGTCAAGCCTGTGAGACTTCAGTGGAAAATTCGTAAACAAATGTAATAATCCATCAAGAAGTTTCAATAACACCAAATATGGAAGGTCATTATGTGGTTAGGATCTTCCCCAAGTTGTTTTTCAAACTTTGGGATATAGGACAGTAGTTTGGTAGGGATTGGATGCGAAAATGGGGCATGCAGTATGGGATCATTGGTCAAATGTGAAAAATCATGAAAATATAATGTAACCAAGAATGGAAATTGTTGGTTAGTCTATGGATACTGGTAGTAACCATGTCACATAGAAACACCAACAAGACCATATATAGGTTGTGATGGGATTGAAAAACTATATGGTCCTCCCATGCACTATGGTAGACCCCCCATGCATTGTGGTTGACCTACGGGTACCTCCATGTATTGTGGTTGACTTGATGGCCCCCCTATGTATTGCAGTTGGCCTGAGGGACCTACCATATACTATATTTGAGGGGGATGTTGTATTGGTATCATGGGGTTCATGGATTGATTGGGAAAATTTACTTGTGAAGGAATTCCCACTGGATTAGTTTGACCCCATAAAGGATTTGCAACTCCTGGATATGGTTTTCCGGGATGTAGGCCAGTAGTAGTAGGGATGGAAGAACTGGTAGGAATGGATTTACCTCAATATTTTTGTTGTGTCCCACACATAGGATTTTTCCCCATGGCTGAGGGTTTCTCCCCATCAAAACATTTACCTCCAAATAAAGTTCTCCCCCTAGCTAAAGGTTCTCCTCTGATTGGATATTGAACTCCAATGAAAGGGAAAGGAGAACTCTCCATTTGTAAATTTGGAGATGTGGGTTGAGTAGCTTTTGTAACTGTGGTTGTGTGAACAACTTGCATGTTGGCCATATGACCAATGGGAAGACTAAGTAAAGCACTTGGTGTGTGCATATGTTGGATTATTGAAGCAGGAATATTACCCAGCCCATGTGTGGAAGGAGATGTACTCACAAGTGGTTGTGTGAGAGTAACCTGGGTCATGAGTGTTCCTAGTAAATAAGAAGAACCAACAATAAAGATATTTTCTCTTGCAAGGTAAACTACAAGATTTGTGGATAAAGCAGGTAAAACTCCCAATCCCTATGGAAAAAAAAATGTTGGTTAGTTCATGCCAAAAGATGGCATAGTGGATGAACTAGCTAGTAAGACTAATAAGCATCAATAAATCTCATGGAAGGTTGTTTAATGGGTTGTGGGCCAAATGGATTGGTAAAAAGGGAATTTGGGTAAGATACAAGGCCTTCCATGAAGGTTGTGACCAGTTCTTCTATCTGTTTATCACTTCCATGAGCTACACTCCTAGATTCAAAAGTTTTTTCGTTAATCATTCCTTCATAAGAAGGGTCGTGTTGAGGTTCCTGAACTTCAAGATCCAAACCTTTCATTCCACAAGATCTTTGAATCCCTTGATCTACCATGGTGAAAGTAAAACAAAAATTCTTAAGTCCAACTATGAACTCTAAAAGCACACACCCCTAAAAGATATCTATAGGTAATCAATCAATAAATAGTAGAATGATCTTCTGAAGATGGGATATCAAGTCGTCAATGATGATATGTGATGAAGTTACCCAAACCTCCATGTAATATCCCTTCTCAATGCAAGCAACCCTCTCTTTGCATGGTCACCCTCCAAGGGTACTAAAAGTGTGATGCGATGTCTACCCCAAGTACCATGGGAATCCCCCCACATTCACCTTTGTAGATACCTAGGAAAGGAAACTAAGGTTACCAACACGCAGTCGACCTCTGAGGGGGTACATTCATCATTCGAGATTGAACGTATGGGAAAGATAACAAAGTCTAAAATTATTCAAGAGAGTTGAAGACAAATGTATCGATAATACTCTTGAGGACCCAAAATGGATTCAGGATTCACAGAGCACTGAGACCAAATGAAACCAGTAGTTTCTCCAGAAAAAACCCCAATATATCCTCTTTCCACTACGATTGGTGAATCTTTGGAGAGGTAATATCCACTACTCATCCAAATGCAACTTTTTTTTTATACCCTAGGATACAGGGGGTTCCTAGCTATACCTATATGATAATTGGATTTGATCACTATTTAGTGTTCTATATTCTTGTTTAATAATCTTGGACAATTTACTCACTTTTCCTAGTCCAAATATTCTAACCTTATACTATTTTATTTTATTAGCACGTTGGTTGATTTTAATGGATTTTTTGCTCAGAAAGGTCCACGGAGATGAAATTAATGATGTGTGAGAATCTACTCCAACAAAATGCAAAAAGAATGAAATAAAATTGTTTCTTTTTTATGAATTCTACCAATGAGAAGGAGAAGAGTTATTTTCTTCTTAACAAGTGCTAAATATCATGCAACTTTCCAAAATGATGCCAAACTATCAAACAAACCCAAAATCCTAAAGAAAAGACGAGACTATCTCTTTCAAAACATGTACCCAAACAAAATTCCTAAGAATGCATAAACTCTCTTTGTTTGATTGTATGTGAAATCAAATCTCTTCAAATGAAAAAATTTGATGCTTCCTATCTTTCAATGAGAATGAAAGAAATCAATGTTTGACACAAAGGAACACGAAGAAAAAATAAACCAAACAAACTGCACTCAAAAGTTTGATGAGAACTGAAATAAATCAAGCATGAGATAACTTGTTCAATAAAGAACTCAAATTATGTAAAAGTGAAAGAATAAGACCACTCATTGAAATCCTAAAAAATGAGCAACAAAAATCAAATATTAAGGCTAGGTTGCAACAAAAAATAGAGTCTAAAGAATTCAAAATACCAAATATTTATAAACAAGGAAACAAAGAAACTCAAAACAAAGCAACCTTTTCAATTTCAAATTAATGAAAACTTCAAAAACAAATAAGCTATCTGAAATCCAAAGACTTTCGAGATGAATATCAAACTACTAGAAGGAAGACACCAAGGGATATTTTTATCCAAAGTTATTCATACAATTTCATAACTTAAAGAATTTTCAAACTCAAGGGGGGTAAAAGAAGTGATAAATGTCTATCTCTTAGAAAAACAAAGTCAAAACGAAACATATAGGACCCTGGGACAAAGCCTCCAATTAGAGGACTGAGAGAAACAGGGAAAACATTCTTCAAAGCAAGAAAATGAGGATATCAATGCTCTTGTAAAAAGGGAGACATGCCATTGAACAAGGATCAACGCTTTTTAAGACACTATAGGGGAGTGTTGATAATGGTAATCAACACTCTATAAGACACTACGGGGGCGAATTGGTGCCTAGAAGTGTTGGAAAAACACCAAAATTTTCCCAGACTCAGCAAAGGCCAGACCAATGACTTTGTAAACTTCTCAATGAAGCATAGGGAAGAGGAATTATTCCAAATGAAGCATCAAAGAAGACTCAACAAGGACTAGATGAACCAAGGTAAGACTAGTCAAATTTCATCTCAAGTGGACTCACCATTTTTTTGTTGTGATAAATTTCACCCTGCAGAAAGGTTGAACTCCCGTTTGTACCAAGACCTCTTATTTGGTCCAAAGCCAAAATCAAACAAATGGAAACTAACATCCATTTATAACTATATTGACTAACATAATTGAGAAGGAAGACAATTTAGCATACCTTTTTACAATGGTTGTCCTTGCTACTCCAACCTATGACCTTGATCTCCAAGATCCTAGGTGCAAGACATGACCTACAATGGACAACAAAGAATATCCTTCTTCTACTCTACGTGGTTAGAAAAAATATATATATCTACGATGACTGAAACAACAATAGACAAGCATATGTTTGAACACATGAACTTCAAGGGAATATGCCAAGTTTATATTAATGGAAAGACAATAAAGAAAGAACTTACAAATCACCTTTGATGTTACAAAAACTTCTCCAAGCTCTCCATTCCATCCCTTGCATGAATGTATTGAGATGAAAATGATGATGCTTCAATGGATTCCTACCTTCTTCACCATGGAAATCCCCTCAATATATAGGATTGGGAGGCTTAACCATGATGATATATTTTGGGAAATAGTTGAGTATTTTACTCCATAAGTTCGTATTTTTCTTCTTTATCTTTCCTAAGATGGAGCCAAATAGGGTGCCTTGAATCCTTTATCCAAACAAACTTGAATCTCCTTGGATTTCTTCCCTTAGAAAAAGGTGGGATAGTTATAACCTCCTTTGACCACATCAATGTGACCTCAAAACTAAACATAAGGGGGTGAAAAAGGGGATCAATTTTCCCTATACATGGGCATAGGGAATTTATAGGATATCAACACTCTATATGCATTATAAGGGGGCGTTGACCTTCAAAAACCGTCCAAAAATGATCAAAATTCCAAGTAAAAGGCATGTTTCTATCTTTCAAATGATGGGTTTCTTCCTCCAAAATGACTTAGGGATTATGAAAAATGTTCTTTCATGGTGTCAATGGGTTTCAAAACTTAGTAAAGTGCATGTGACACTTAGTAAGGTGCATATGACACTTGACAAAGTGCATGTGACACTTAGTAAGGTGCATATGACACTTTACGACACTTGTGACACTTAGGTGTAAATAGGTGTGACACTTAAGTGTGACATTTTGGTGTATAATAGGTGGAAAATGCTTTCGCAATTGGTTGTTGGTCTAGAATTTTCATTTTAATAGATAAGTTCATCCTTTTTCTTCTGTTTTTTCTTGACGCAATGTTTTTATAAATTCTATGTGATCCAAGGTTGACTAAACGAACAATTTTGTGTATGTGGTTGTTGTGAAAATTTTCTTGTTGTCGTTTTCCCTCTGTTACATAGTTTATTGTCTTGTTTGTTACGAAGAATACAAAAGTAACAAAATAATAAATTGAAATTATATGTACCTTACATACTAATATTTTGAATAGTACCATGGCTATAGAAATGGAAATTTTCATTATTTTTAAATTTTAGTTCTTTGATAAAGAAAAAAAATCATGCATTGTCTCGAAGGCTTCCAAAGTCTTCAATGATTAACCTAAATATTAGAATCACAATGTCTAAATCCTTTAAAATTTTCTAGTAGGAAAGTCTAGTTTAATCCCACATCTCTTCTTGATTTGAATTCTTGTATGTTACTCTCTTTGGTAATGTAAGATAAAAATTGATATAAAAATAACTCACAAAGGATGCCTTATCAGGATGTCATCATGGTTCATGTTAGGATATTTAGACACTTATGATTTAGTTAAGATCAGCTTCATCTAATGTGTCGTTAGGTAAAAGTGTGTTCCTTAGTGTGTTTTTGTAGTATTCATTAGTATGCATTTGTATTTAGGTAATTTGATGGTCATGATATGTTCCTGACATAAACTGATTTGAAGGATCATATTCTCCTCAATATTAATTACTACATTGATCTGTGGCTTAACACCTTGTTGGGTCACCAAAGTACCATCTGTTTACCAACCTTTCACTTCACTTTTAACCATATTATGCTTTCCCATGCCCTTATATTAAACCATTTTCATGATTACATGGGTTTCAGACATATTGTTTTCCAATGCATCTATTTTAGTGTTTTTGAGTGAATTTATGATTAAATATTTGGAAAATGACATGTTTACACTTATATATGAAAGTGGTATGAGTTTCATGATGTTTACAGGTGTATTTGAAGACTCCAACCAAGTCAAATTTGACCATCAAGCCTCAAATTCGAATTTCCTCTCGACCCCTTGAAGATTTGATGACAATTTGCAAATTTAATCAAGTATCTTGTGTGGAGATTAATCATGAAAGAGAGATTTGTGAAAGGATATGTAGAGATATCACTTGATAGGTCTGAGCACATGGTTGTAACCAAATGAGACATTTGTGTATCTAGGAGATATTTGTGGATCTAAGTTATCTTAAATTTTTTTATAAATAGGAGTGAGGACTCCTAGAGAATTGTGTCCAACTTATGATGGAATAAGAATCAAGATTTCTTTTCACATCAGTTTCCATTCTCTACTTTAGATTTAGAATTCTTTAGTTTTTATGTTACTTTTTTCTTGGGAGAATTGAGCTCACCCCAAATAGATCATAGTAGCATTTTCTTTTTGTTCTAATGCTTTGAATAGGTTTATATGATTTATTGTTTATATTAGAATTATTTTATGATCTTGATTATTGATAGGTTATTTGAAACATTACGAGAAGACATCCTATAAGGGAGATAGTGTTTTCATGCCTACAATAGCTAAGCCTTTTTAAGTGTATTTATTTTCAATGCATGAGTGTTTACTTAATGATCTTGATTGTTGATAGGTTTTGTGAAACATCACGAGAGGACCTTCTGTAAGGGAGCTAGTGTTTTCTTGCCTACAATAACTAAGTCTTATTAAGTGGAATGAAAGAGTCAGGATTTGATTGAATTTTCTTAGATTAGATTTAGATCCCTAGTCCTGCATACATTTTTTTGGCATCATCACAAGATTATGAGCATCCCTGGCTGATAATTAAATGAAAGCAATTTAAGCAATTGAATTGCCCAACATTTTTCACTATTTCCCATAAACTTTATAATCTCATAAATTTCTCATATGAAGTCTGTTTGAGGTGAAACAAGTGTCATTGGAAATATCTTGACGACATATACACAATGGAGTCATTATCATAGAAATTTGAGATAAAAAAGGTTTGGTCATTTTTCTTGGATTTTGCAGGCATATGACTTCGAAAAATAGTTTAAATCATCATATTATAAAAATATGCTATAAATATATCATTTGGATTTTGAATCACTGAAATTGAGAATCAAATGAAGAAGTTATCAAAAAAATACTGGTGGGTTGTCCAAGGTGCACCACTTCCTGACAGGTAAAAAGTGCATTTCAATTTATTTAATTTCCTTGGATTTGTTCTATTTAGAACTATTTGTGAATTTTTGTGTATCTATCAGATGAAGAAATATTGATCACCTCTATTCTTTGATAAACTCACATTTTATTTCAAGTCAGTACTAATTGTTTTTTTGTAGGTTACAGGATGATGAAGAAGATCAATTTATGCGCTAGTGGTTTTCAAAGACCACATACTCTTGAGAAAAACATGTTCCAATGAAGTCATGAAGAAGTCAATATCATTATATTTCAGACCATATCCATCATACCATTGCTATCAAAAGAAGCCTTTCAGATCCATTATGTGATGATTCATCTTCTTTCCTTTGAGCCTAACATGTTGAAGTCAATCCTAAACTTTTCATCTTCCTATCACAACTAGATCATGCCTTCAACCCCTTTGTATGTTTCATACATTCCTGCTCACTTTCATTCACCCCTAACCCATGAATAAAGTCATTCAACTCACTTACCATGTTGAGATACCACATTGTCATTTTCCTTTTGCCAAATAAAGCTTGCCTGATATTTCATCTACGGTCCTCTAAATCATTACTTTGTACTCACATTAGATTATGGGGGATTCCTTATGGCCCTCCTTATGACAATTCTTGACCCATCAACATCAACACATCATCTAGGATTGAGACTAGATAGCTTTTCAGTACCTTGAGGCTTGCATGCCTTAATGGCAAGTTCTCTCACCAATAAACAATGGGAATACATCAATGTCCCTTGTTTGTCGGATCTTCTAGGTGACTCGACATGTGACACATTTATTAATACCTAGTAATATGTACTTGGGAATCTTGACTCTCATTGACATTAATGGTGAGTAGTCTCATGTCAGTTAACAACATTCATTAATGGTTGGTAATTCGACAATTTCTTTCTGTGTTCGGCATCAACAAAATTTATTCACATAGATAAGAATTATTCCATGATGTTGATATGAATTAAGAATATATGGTTCCATGACACTCACAACAACTTGCAATAGTGTTCCACTAAATCAAATATTCAGTTCTAGAGTTCAACACCAACAACTTAGTTCTAGCAATAAGATGGTACAGATGTACCAATTTTAGATCTCATTCTATGTTCATACAACCAAGAAGATCATATTATTTTCACTCTGAAGATCCATGATCCAATAATAGTAGCCAAAATATTCCAGCCATACAAATATCTCTCAAATGCATAGCTCGTGATCTTCTCAGGTAGGTGAAGGTATGTTGTTTTCCAATCTTTAATCAATAATTCCTTGACTGCTAAATACATGTATTTGGAAAATTTCTCATTCACCATTAACCTACCCCATTTTCTAATTTTTCCAAGGATGGAAAACATCTATAGTTTTGGGGGGATATTCATCATATGCATTCATTTATCCTATATTACATCCTTCATAACCTCATATGTTATTTACCAACATGTTTTCCCAATTGAGTGTTATTACTTTTATAAACACCTTCATTGACTTCCTAAAATACATCATTGGTTTGTACATGAAGAACATATTCCAAAGAAAATATACCATGTGGAGGATGGTTTCTATGCCTTTAACATACATCAAGACACTTTATTGAATAAAAATAAAAGGACTGAATGATTGATACACACATTATTGAATCATCATTTTGAATGCATTCATATGATTGAAATTTCAAGTCCATTCTTTGTTATAGAAAGAAAAAGAAAAATGAAAGTGTTGTCACACAAGAAACAACACTTACAATATTGATGGTTGTCACAGAAGAACCAACCATAATCAAGAAGAATAAATGTTACTACATAAAGAAATACTTTTGGTTGTCACACAAGAACCAACCATAAGCAAGAAAAAGAAGTATTGTTACATAAGGAAATACTTATGGTTGTCACACAAGAAGAAACTACAAAAAACAGTTGTCACTAATATATCTTCCAACAAAAGAAGGCTCCATCACACAATTTAGGAAATTCAATGCAAGGTTGCATGAGGACATGCAACACCTTCAGTTGGGGGGTATGTTGGGTCGCCAAAGTACCATCTTTTTACCAACCTTTCACTTCACTTTCACTTCACTTTCACTTAACTTTTAACCATATTCCACTTTCCCATACCCTTACATAAAACCATTTTCATGATTACATGGGTTTTAGACATATTATTTTCCAATGCATCTATTTTAGTTTTTTTAAGTGAATTTATGATTAAATATTGGAAAAATGGCATGTTTACACTTATATATGAAATTGGGATGAGTTTCATGGTGTTTACAGGTGTATTTGAAGACTCCAACCAAGCCAAATTTGACCATCCAGCCTCAAATTCGAATTTCCTCTTCAACCCCTTGAAGATTTGATGAAGATTTGGAGATTTACTCAAGTATCTTGGGTGGAGATTAATCATGAAAGAGATATTTGTGAGAGGATTTGTAGAGATATCACTTGATAGGTTTGAGCACATGGTTGTAAC
>JASDQU010689585.1:36776-53760 GCA_032191745.1 Picea mariana | reverse complement strand
GACGACATATACACAATGGAGTCATTATCATAGAAATTTGAGATAAAAAAGGTTTGGTCATTTTTCTTGGATTTTGCAGGCATATGACTTCGAAAAATAGTTTAAATCATCATATTATAAAAATATGCTATAAATATATCATTTGGATTTTGAATCACTGAAATTGAGAATCAAATGAAGAAGTTATCAAAAAAATACTGGTGGGTTGTCCAAGGTGCACCACTTCCTGACAGGTAAAAAGTGCATTTCAATTTATTTAATTTCCTTGGATTTGTTCTATTTAGAACTATTTGTGAATTTTTGTGTATCTATCAGATGAAGAAATATTGATCACCTCTATTCTTTGATAAACTCACATTTTATTTCAAGTCAGTACTAATTGTTTTTTTGTAGGTTACAGGATGATGAAGAAGATCAATTTATGCGCTAGTGGTTTTCAAAGACCACATACTCTTGAGAAAAACATGTTCCAATGAAGTCATGAAGAAGTCAATATCATTATATTTCAGACCATATCCATCATACCATTGCTATCAAAAGAAGCCTTTCAGATCCATTATGTGATGATTCATCTTCTTTCCTTTGAGCCTAACATGTTGAAGTCAATCCTAAACTTTTCATCTTCCTATCACAACTAGATCATGCCTTCAACCCCTTTGTATGTTTCATACATTCCTGCTCACTTTCATTCACCCCTAACCCATGAATAAAGTCATTCAACTCACTTACCATGTTGAGATACCACATTGTCATTTTCCTTTTGCCAAATAAAGCTTGCCTGATATTTCATCTACGGTCCTCTAAATCATTACTTTGTACTCACATTAGATTATGGGGGATTCCTTATGGCCCTCCTTATGACAATTCTTGACCCATCAACATCAACACATCATCTAGGATTGAGACTAGATAGCTTTTCAGTACCTTGAGGCTTGCATGCCTTAATGGCAAGTTCTCTCACCAATAAACAATGGGAATACATCAATGTCCCTTGTTTGTCGGATCTTCTAGGTGACTCGACATGTGACACATTTATTAATACCTAGTAATATGTACTTGGGAATCTTGACTCTCATTGACATTAATGGTGAGTAGTCTCATGTCAGTTAACAACATTCATTAATGGTTGGTAATTCGACAATTTCTTTCTGTGTTCGGCATCAACAAAATTTATTCACATAGATAAGAATTATTCCATGATGTTGATATGAATTAAGAATATATGGTTCCATGACACTCACAACAACTTGCAATAGTGTTCCACTAAATCAAATATTCAGTTCTAGAGTTCAACACCAACAACTTAGTTCTAGCAATAAGATGGTACAGATGTACCAATTTTAGATCTCATTCTATGTTCATACAACCAAGAAGATCATATTATTTTCACTCTGAAGATCCATGATCCAATAATAGTAGCCAAAATATTCCAGCCATACAAATATCTCTCAAATGCATAGCTCGTGATCTTCTCAGGTAGGTGAAGGTATGTTGTTTTCCAATCTTTAATCAATAATTCCTTGACTGCTAAATACATGTATTTGGAAAATTTCTCATTCACCATTAACCTACCCCATTTTCTAATTTTTCCAAGGATGGAAAACATCTATAGTTTTGGGGGGATATTCATCATATGCATTCATTTATCCTATATTACATCCTTCATAACCTCATATGTTATTTACCAACATGTTTTCCCAATTGAGTGTTATTACTTTTATAAACACCTTCATTGACTTCCTAAAATACATCATTGGTTTGTACATGAAGAACATATTCCAAAGAAAATATACCATGTGGAGGATGGTTTCTATGCCTTTAACATACATCAAGACACTTTATTGAATAAAAATAAAAGGACTGAATGATTGATACACACATTATTGAATCATCATTTTGAATGCATTCATATGATTGAAATTTCAAGTCCATTCTTTGTTATAGAAAGAAAAAGAAAAATGAAAGTGTTGTCACACAAGAAACAACACTTACAATATTGATGGTTGTCACAGAAGAACCAACCATAATCAAGAAGAATAAATGTTACTACATAAAGAAATACTTTTGGTTGTCACACAAGAACCAACCATAAGCAAGAAAAAGAAGTATTGTTACATAAGGAAATACTTATGGTTGTCACACAAGAAGAAACTACAAAAAACAGTTGTCACTAATATATCTTCCAACAAAAGAAGGCTCCATCACACAATTTAGGAAATTCAATGCAAGGTTGCATGAGGACATGCAACACCTTCAGTTGGGGGGTATGTTGGGTCGCCAAAGTACCATCTTTTTACCAACCTTTCACTTCACTTTCACTTCACTTTCACTTAACTTTTAACCATATTCCACTTTCCCATACCCTTACATAAAACCATTTTCATGATTACATGGGTTTTAGACATATTATTTTCCAATGCATCTATTTTAGTTTTTTTAAGTGAATTTATGATTAAATATTGGAAAAATGGCATGTTTACACTTATATATGAAATTGGGATGAGTTTCATGGTGTTTACAGGTGTATTTGAAGACTCCAACCAAGCCAAATTTGACCATCCAGCCTCAAATTCGAATTTCCTCTTCAACCCCTTGAAGATTTGATGAAGATTTGGAGATTTACTCAAGTATCTTGGGTGGAGATTAATCATGAAAGAGATATTTGTGAGAGGATTTGTAGAGATATCACTTGATAGGTTTGAGCACATGGTTGTAACTAAATGAGACATTTGTGGATCTAGGAGATATTTGTGCATCTAAGTTATCTTAATTTTTTGTATAAATAGGAGTGCCTCCTCCATTTCAAAGGGAGGACTCCTGGAGCATTGTGTCCAACTTATGATGGAATAAGAATCAAGCTTGATTTTCACATCAGTTTCCATTCTCTAGTTTATATTTAGAATGTTTTAGTTTATGTGTTAATTTGTTCTTGGGAGAATTGATCTCACTCCAAATAGATCATAGTAGCATTTTCTTCTTGTTCTAATGCTTTGAATAAGTTTCTATGCTTTATTTTTTTTATTAGAATTATTTGATGATCTTGATTTTTGATCGGTTATTTGAAACATTACGAGAAGAACTCATGTAAGGGATCTAGTGTTTTCATGCCTACAACAACTAATCCTTTTTAAGTGTATTTATTTTCAATAAATGAGTTTTTAATTAATGATCTTGATTGTTAATAGGTTTTGTGAAACATTATAGGAGGACCTCCTGTAAGGGAGCTAGTATTTTCTTTCCTACACCAACTAAGTCTTATTAAGTGGAGTGAAAGAGTTAGGATTTGATTGAATTTTCTTAGATTAGAGTTAGATGCCTACTCCTGGATATATTTTTTTGGCGTCATCACAAGATTATGAGCATCCTTGGTTGATAATTAAATGAAAGCAATTTAAGCAATTGAATTTCCCAAAACACCTTATCATTCCATGATATCTATTTAAAGTGAATGGAGGGTCATTTTAATGATCAATTGTGACAAAATCTCTTTTAAATCTCTCCTTAATATTTTTCTTTTGCATTAATAAATTTCTCCAAGTGGCCATGTTGGATAGGGTTGTCAATGTTTCCCTATAGGGGTTTTACCACGTCAAAAAATTGGTGTGTTGATATTTGATCTGGTTGTGTGAGTGGTTACTGAAGGTGTTTTTACTATGGTGGAATACTTGTGTTGTCGAACATGGAGGTGAATATGTGAAAAATAATTTTACAATTTACTGCCCTGCATAAGGCATCCAAATATGCAACACATTGTTCCATATACACCAAAACAAAATGGTGTTGTTGAGATAAAGAACCACACATTAAAAGAAATGGTGAATTGTATAATCCAATCTAAAGGATTAAGTCTAAAGTATTTGGCTTAATCCATTAACTATGCAAATTACATAGTAAATCACACTCCCACAAAGGCTCCTAAAAATATAACATCGGAAGAATCATGTAATAAACTTAAGCCATATGTAAGTCACTTTTGTCTATTTGGCATTATAGAATGGGCTCACATTCTTGATGAGAACAGGAATCATTGCATCCTAAAAGTGAGAAGTTTGTATTTTTTGTTTATTTTGAAGATGTCAAAGGTTACAAACTTCTTCAACCAAATTGTAAGGAAATTATTATTAGAAGATATGTTAAATTTGATGAAAATATCTTGGCCTAAAATCCTAATTCAACATTTGTGCCTTCTTCAGCCTGTGAGTCATATTAGATGTCTGTTTAATACCCCAAGGTCGAGCCCCTAATTTTTTATCATAAATTGTAAACATGTTTCATAGGCTTGTTGGCAGAGGGGCAGACCCAAGGTTCAATGCTACAACAACGCACCAAAAAAACCTTAACTACCAGCCCTTTCGGCAACACCTGTGAAGCAGATGAAGTTATACCCAAGGTAGAGGCAGGGGTGGTTGCAGGACTCTAGTGTCTGCAACCTTAGCTAGGACAAATATCTGTGATTCTAACACCTTAACATAACACTTAGCGGTTACATTTCATCAATATTCAGCCTTAGTTTACAATGCAGCTAAACCCTAACAACAAATCAATGCAATATTTATATAGATCCAATAGATTCAAGTACTAAGAATACCAACATAGATCATACCTATCATTTATTCACATTATTCAGCACTAAGCTACCATATTAGATCCTCCTAGGCATACATCAATGCACTAAGAATTCAATCACATAGGCAAGAGGACAACCATAAAGCACATAGCAACCACAATGCAGGATATACATGGTTCACCCCCACCCTGGGGCTATGTCCACCAACTCTTTCTATTTATTTATTTATTTATGTCAATATTCTACATGCATGAAGTCCTGATATCTTACTCTGCAGAGGACGAGAGATATGCACACCTCGCTAGATCCTCCTTCCTTGTATTACAACACAAAGCCATCCACGGTATCTTAGAATCACTTGCACTTAGCTCTACAAGTATTACACAGTATGCACAAAGAAATTACAATTACCACTTGCACCTAGAAATTAACACTTAGCACTTAGCATCACATACTTGTCGCTCCTTCGATCACATAGATCAAACTACTTCTTGGATCACCTAGATTTCTATTTATACATTACAAAATGGGCCTAAACATGGGTAAACCCATGGGACGACATCCCGATTCCTGTTACATAAGCCAAAAACCAAAAAATCCCTAAAAAGGGGTCAAGATCCTATGATTTGTGATTCAACTTGCACTCCATATTTGACAACCTGTCAAAGTCCCAAAAGTAGGTCAAACATGACCAAGGATCCTCAAAACTTAGTCAACGTCCAACAGGCCCCCAACACTCACCTGTGACTCATCCCGAGTCACTCTAGTTTGGGTAGCTTTGCCTCAAAGGCCTCGAGATTGGCTCAAGATGCTTTGACATGTTTTTGTGCCAGGGAATCCTGCTCGGTGTACTCTTGGATGACTGCTTCGTTGATAGGACCCTCTAAATGTTGTTTGACTGCAGCAACTACTTGTTCCAACTCTAAGCCTCAACCTTCAATCTCCTCAAACAGTTGGCGAGCTTTGTCCTGGACTAGTTGGAGTCTTTGAGTCACTTCCATGACTTTTCTCTGAATGGTGTGGACATGTTGTTGAGCAGTGCATTGTTCTTGGGATCACTTCATCCTTTCAACTACTGACAGGAGATTCAACTGCGCCTATACTATTGCTTCTTGCTACTTCGCCTCTTGGAGTGCTGACTCTAGTACCTTCATTTCATTATCTTTAGTGAGTCTCTCAGAATTTTGTGCACTGCAAACACTTAGCTATTTGCATTCTAGAGAGAATGCTCTGATCCTCTTGATTGCACTTTGGGTAGTGAATTCTCTTTGATCTCGCATGTCCTGCGAGGTACTTGGCACTATTCGTAGCTCGATATCTATGATTCTCTATTGAAGCTATTCGATAGCTTCCGTAAGATTGTCCACTTGATGTTCGACTAGGTCTTCCTCTTACTATAAGACAATCACAGATCGAAGTTCTTCGTTGAATTCTTATTTTACTCCAGCCTACTCTATGAGAAAATTCTCTTTCTTTTGCTGGATATGCATTTTCTATTCTTCAAACTTAGTTTGGATGGTAGCCTTCTCTTACTGCGCAACTCAATGTTGCTCTATGACTACTTTTTCTAATTGATTTAGGGCATTTGTGGCATGTTCGGTTTCTTCCTGTGCGCGATGAAGGAGAGATTCAATTGCATCAACTAATCTACGGAGTTGGGTAGGCTCATCTCCCAACTCAAGTGCTTCTGATGGTGGGGGCACAATGGATACTATGCAGCTAGATTGAAGGGTCTACTTTACCCCTCTGAAATCAACCTCGATTCTATCATACATCTCCTCTTTCTTGACTTCATGTTTTTATAAGATGTCCTGCAAGGCATCTTCTACAACTATGATGATAAAATTGAATTCATCCATAGTGAGCATAGTCTACATATTAGTCAAGGTGGCTCTAGATTTATTTTGGGAAGTGGGTTTTGTGGGAGAAAAATTCATTTTCTTCAAGGGATCAACCTCATCAGTAGGGTCCCTAGGTGGTTTACTTCACCTTTCTTCTGCTGGTCCTATTTTCCATTTGTTTCTTCTACTTCATCGTCACCCCCTCGTCCAAGTGATACTGAAGCAGTTCCTTTCGATGCACTACTCAAGTTTTGGAACTCTTCAGTATTCTTCCTTCTGTTGGGTCCAATAAGATCTTTTGCTTCATAAGTGGTATTAGGGCTACCGATTAGTTCAGGGTTTGACATTTCTGTGGGGTTTGCGAGGATGAGAAGTTCTATAGACTAGTCCTTGGTGATCTCTTCAAGGCCCTCCTCTGTGAGCTTGTAGTACGATTGAAGCTCTTCTTTGTTCTCATTTGCATGCACGGTGATATAAATGAAGTGTCGATCTACATGGAACTTCATGAGGGGTCGTAACCAATGTGGGGTGTTCAGCGTCATGCGAGGGACAACTTCGATAGCCCTCTTCAGTTGGAGATAATAGGTATGAAAGACCACGTTTGACTGCCACTATTTTCCCATATCGCTCAAGTACCAAAGTGTGGTAAAATTCGTAGCGAGTGGATTGAATGTTTCGATGTCCAAGAAGGTCACAACTTCCAACATTTCCCAAGTGGTAAATGCGATGAGGATCAGGAGCCAGCTAAAGTGAAACTCATAGTCTTGATCTTGAGCTTCATGGCAGTCTAATTCTAGTTGTTTGACCAAGTACTTCACCCATTTCATCTGGAGTCCTTCTACACATTTCTCGGCTAGGTCAACAACAAATCATGTGACTTGTGTAGGTTGGTTCTTCCTCACTATCTTCGCTATGATCAACTGGCAGGCTAGGTGCACTGCGTCATTCTAGATGGAAGCTACCTTGTAGCCTCACATTCCCTTTTCTACATCACCATAAGTTTCCTTAATTATCTGTGTCAGGGCATGGTCAAAAGCCTTTCCTGGGTAGAATTCTTATGGATCAACGCATGTTCAAGTCCTTGCATGCTCAATCCGATGATCCTATGGATCAACGCCGAATTGACTGTGATGCATCTATATAGCCATAGGTAGCCTCCATGGTAACATGAGAGAAGGAACTTAACACATGTGTTAATCTCCTGGTGCCTTCCAAAGTGTGGGATCTTCATCACATTCAAGAGGGTGGACTTCGCTAGGTTCATAGTCCATGGCTGGGGAATTATTTTTGAGTTCTTCCCCTTTGTCTAAGTTAGATACTTGTAAGGATAAATCATGTTGTAATTCTTTTGTTCACTTAGGTTGAATTCATTGAAATTGAACGTTGCGATCTTATCTTGTTGTTTTCTAACTGCACGTATCCCCTTCGGGAGGTACGCAGTAACCATGTGTAACAACCCTAGTTAAATGATTGCTTAAGATTTATAAAGTATAATTAATTAAATAATTAATTGTCCTAATGTGTATTAGTTAAATAATGATTATTTATTAATAATATTAATTAATTATTTAATTATTGTTTAATATATGTTGATTAATTAATTAATTAATTAATTAACTCATTTAATGTTGGGGTACTGAATTAAAGGCTTAATAATTTTTAATTTATTTATTAGAAAACTTAACGTATGAGGGGATAAGGTATTGAATGGAGGGATAAGGTATTAAATGGAGGGATAAGGTGGGTGGAATTGAATGAAGGTAGGAGGCGGTGAATGGGAAGGAGGATAAGAGGGGGAAGAGGCAGTCGGGGAGAGGGACTTTTTGGAAATTTTGGGGGAAGGAAGCATTTTGAGATTAGGGACTGTATTTTCTAAAGAGTATTTTTCTGGTTTCGAGTTTGGGTGGACTGTTACAGGGGTGCATCGGTTGCTAGGATTTTTGGGCTCAGGGGCCAGGAATCCTCATGGAATCTTGGATCTGGGGAGGTGGATAGGCTCTATTCCTAGCTGGTAAGGAGGAAAGATTTGGTTTTGGGCAA
Organism: Picea mariana; assembly: GCA_032191745.1. Classification (NCBI taxonomy): domain Eukaryota; kingdom Viridiplantae; phylum Streptophyta; class Pinopsida; order Pinales; family Pinaceae; genus Picea; species Picea mariana. The sequence goes on along the minus strand of JASDQU010689585.1, from coordinate 45,312 downwards.
AGTTTGGGTAGAGCAGTGAGGACAGACGGAGATTGGATGAATAACATCAGTCAAAGGTATGTATTTTCATGATTACGTTGTGTTAGGTAGTCGTCATCATGCTGTTGAATTTTATTATATGCTAAAAAATGAAATTGCTTATGCGTCGAAATAAATTTTATGGTTAAACTTATGAATCTTATTAGGCTTTGTTAAATTAGGATCTGACACATGGTATCAAAGCATTAGTTTGAAATCTGGGACCAAAGGGCCTTCCTACCTACCCACCCAATAACCCAGAAAACCTTAGAGACTATTGTAAGTTGAAGGGGGTCTGTTCAACTTCAAACCTGTAAGAAGCCTCACCTGTACAAAGTGATTTTTTTTAAAACAATAGAATAGAAGAATAGAGCTATTCAGAACTTTAAATGTGCCAAAGATTGATATTTCCAATGATTGATTCTATGTCAATTTCCTTAAATCGATAAAGTTGTTGGCTGAAATTCTTTATCAATATCAAACTCAAAAGGGCACACCGATTAAGCTCTAAAATATGCATTTGTTTCAAGCCACCGACAACCAAAGAAAACAAACTAGATAATGACGAGCACTCTGTTTTGTTGATAAAACGCTTAAATAACGGTATTTATCTTCCAAATCCAGCTTTAAAATCAATCGATTAGACAAATAAATCCCTCAATCTCATCCAATAAGTCATTAAAACAAAATCCAACCTCAAGCCACAAGGGAGAAGCCCACAAGGGGAATTTCATTTTCACCTTTCGTGTGAATAGGTAGCGCAAAATTTCTTTTGCCCTGGCAGTTAAAAAGAAGACATGTAGTGTAATTAGAAAGGGAAAACAGACCGTCATGGTAAGCCTGGCTCTTGTAATTATCCATTCACCTGCAAAATTTGTAAAAATAATAGGTGAAGAATTAACCCGAGGATTGCACTCAGGTGAATGAGAAACAAGAATGATCCTCCTGGGTTATTGAGACACTCCAGGATTGTCCCCCATGAACCCTTGTAATTAGTTGTCCTATTGTGTCCTCATACGATGATCACAAACCCATAGGAATCAAACCTGTTAAAGCATGGAAAGGATAAAAATCAAACCTAGGACTTGCCCTAGCGGGTGCGCTGCTCTACCAACTAGGTGCATGCCCTCTTAATGAGGAGCAATGCCATTTTCACCATGTGCCTAGCAATGCAAAGCCACATGGAGGAGGATCCCATGGGGGAAAGGTGAAGCACTATACACATCCACAGGTGTGCTATGCACCAGCATCAAGCATACAATGGCCATTACCCAAGTATCAAGCACCGATCTCAAAGTCACAAGGTAGTGCACAAGCATCAACAACACACCAACACACATGGGTAACCAAGTAAGTGGTGGAAATCCCACAAAGGGCAACTGCATTTGCACTATGCATCACTAAGGGGAGCTCACGGGTAACCAAAGGTTGGGCTGCCAACGCGCCCACATGGTAGTGCGCACCATCACATAGTCCAGCGTCCAAAACACCAGAGCCAAGCACCAGGTCGCAAAAGAGGAGCCCACAATGGGCATTCTTTGCAATAGAACCAAATCTCGACACAACGCCCAAACATCGAGCACTAAGCCATGAAGGGATGAGCCAACAACCAACAGCCAGCTCCATGCAACCTGCAACCACAACTTACAGTCAATATATATATATATATATATATATATATATATATATATATATAGTTACCGGCACCAACACCAATGCCAACACACGCGGCCTGCAACCACAACACACAGTCAAAAAATATATATAGTCACCGTAACTAGCACCAGGCGTATGCAAATATAGTGGGAGCGGGCATGCATGTGTTGAATGGGAAAACCCTTACTAGAGTGCAGAGAAGGGAGGCGGCTGAATGACAAACGAAGGAAGAATGGGGCACGTAGAGAAATTAGGGTTAAGATAAAGAGTTGGGTGTATGCGTAGGGTTGTGGGTAGCGTTGATTGAGGCAAGGGGGCACGTGGGCCTCATGCGAGGACCCACGATGCATGTTTCATAATTTTATTATTATTTATTATTATTATTTTTATTTTATATTTTATTTATTTATTTTATTTATGGTTTTAAGTTAAAGCTTATTTTATTTTAATTTAAATCTTATTTATAAATGGTTTTAAGTTAAATTATGTTTTAAATTTAAATTTAAATTTGGTACGGGGATACTAATTAAATTTAATTAATTATTTTAAGTTAAAATCTTATTTAAATTTAAATTAATTTATTTATTATCATTGCTTTAAATTATTATTTGATTTAAAAGATTAAAAAATTAGATTAGTTAAATTTTAATCTTAAAAAAAAAAAAAAATTATTATAAATATTTAAATAAGATTTTCAAATATAAATTATATATTTTAAATTTAAATTAGAACATAATTTATATATAATCTATAATTTAGAACATAAGCTTAAGATTTTCATAAATATATTTTAAACTATATTAAAACTTAGGTTTAAAAATAGGTTTAAACATATATAAGTCCATTAGTTTAAACATGGGTTTAAATTTAGGTTTAAACACATATGGGTTTAGAACTAATGTGATTAATTCATTAGTTCTTAATAATTAATCAACATTAGGTTGAAAATCACATTAATTAGTTTTAAACGAAAAGTTTAAAGACTTAGACCAAGATAAGCGGGAGGGGGGTTTCATGCATGCTAGGAAAGTAAACTAGAGGAATTGATGAGTGGTGTGATACTAGCGTAGCTACTAGGCAAGGGAGCCCGTAGTTTTCTTAGGAAAAGACATCAAGCTTAGACACTTAAACACTAACCTAGCCACTTCCCCTAAAGAGAGTAACATCTGTTTACGGACAAGTAAAAAAAAAAACTTACGCCTAACCCTATTTTCTAGTTTAAGATGCACAAATGTGAAATTTCCTTGAAATCACCCTGACAACTTTGGTTGATGCATATTAAATTATATAGGATGGTTAGGACTTGAGGGCATCGTCGTATGGACCGCCAGTGCCGCCACCACCATCACCTGAACTAGCTCTCATATTACACTCTTTGGAGGCCATAAATGAGACTTTAAAGGGGCGCCAACTAGCAGGGATTGAAGTGGATCCCCCACCATATGGAATGGGTAATCTAGAACAATCGAGGGATTCAAGGGGAGGACCTCCACCCAAAGACATCACTAGAGAACTATAGAAGATCAAACTTCCGGAGTTTGTCGGGGGTCGTGCCAGTGAACGTGCAGAAGTATGGTTGGAAGGCATGAAAAGGTGTTTTGCCTTAAGAGTCTATGCGTCCACTTCAAAGTCAAAGATAGAAATTTTCCAGTTGAGAGACAGTGCCTTGAACTGGTGGGGAAACCTGGAAAGGAAACTGCATCTTACCCTGGACATCGTGTCTTGGGAACTTTTTGAGGAGAGGTTCCGAAGGAAATATCTACCAGCTTACTATGAGCAACAACAGGTGGGATAATTTCATGCTCTAGTACAAGGAAACACAACCATAGAAGAATATGAGATCGAGTTTATGGAATTGGTCAAATATGTTTCATACATGGATAATGACCAACGACAAGCATAACGCTTTGTCTATGGGTTGAACCCTAAGATAAGGGCTATGGTGCGGATGTGGAAACCGTCCTCAGTAGCAAAAGTTGTGGAAAATGTGTGTTATGTGGAGGAACACATGAACTTAACTGGAGGTATGAGACCAACCTTTCCGCATCATCCTAGATTTGTGGGGAAGGCCCATAGGAAATTTCCTAAGGGAGGGGGCTCAAGGCCACCTCCATATGGTAATAGAGTCACACCAAGGATAGTAGCCGCAGGGATTTCAATGGCACCAAGTGCAGCATCCCGTTCATCACCAACAACGTAGGCAGGTCCATGGCCATCTTAGGGAGCAGCTAGTATGGGCAGGGGTTCTAGAGGAAGGAACTCGTTTCAGAGACAGTCACAGAATAGTGCGCAAATTCAATCTCACGTTACCTGTTGGGGATGTGGAGGACCCCATTACTAGCGTGATTGCCCATAGTTACAATCAGGATTTGTTCTTAGAGAAGGAAAGGCCCCGATGGGAAGAGAAAGTGGTAGCCACCAGATTTACGCAGCTGTTAATAATCGCTAGGTAGAACATCAATCCACAGTGGTGGAGTCATCAGGTATGCTAAATCATATCAATGTTAAGATTTTATTTGATTCTTGTGCTACAGATAGTTTCATTTCACCATCTGCATTAGAAAAGAGTGGGTTGGCAGCCTACGAGCACGATGAATTTAAACAAGTCGAGATGGCTTCGGGGGAAAAACAAGTTGTAGGACCTAGTGTTGATAATTTTATAGTAGACATGGGAGTGTGTACTACTAGGTTTAAGGTTTACGTTACTGCTCTCGGGGCGTATGACCTAATCACTGGAATGGGTTGGTTAGAATCCCATTGAGCTATGGTAGATTGTTTCACAAAAAGGGTTCTTTGTGTTGACGAGGAAGAAAGGCTAGTAGAGATCCAACATGTATGGAGAAAGGTGTCTCTATGCTTTATATAAACTATGAAGGTTAAGCAGTGCATGAGGCCAGGGTGTTGACTATATGTATTGGAAGTAGTGAGTTAAGTGAAAGGACCCTTCTTATATCAGTACCCAATATTTTTAGAGTTTAAAGATGTTTTTCTGAACGAGTTACCAGGGTTACCTCTTGAGAGGGAGATCAATTTTACTATTGAGCTAAAACCTGGTGCAAACCCAATTTCCAAGACTCTGTATCATATGCCAGCACCAGGACTTTGTGAGTTGCAAATGCAGTTGAAAGAGTTACTGGACTTAGGGCTAATAAGGCCCAGTGTCTCACCTTGGGGTGAACCAGTAATTTTTGTAAAGAAGAAAGATGGTTCCTTACGATTGTGTATAGATTACAGGGACTTGAACCTTGCTAAAATGAAAAATAGGTACCCAATGTCACAAATAGATGACCTCTTCGATCAAATGAAATGAGCAGCAGTATTCTCAAAGATTTATTTACGATCAGGGTATCACCAGTTAAGGATTAAAGAAAGTGATATTCCTAAAACTTCCTTTCAAACTTGGTTTGGGCATTATGATTTTTTCATAGTACCTTTCGGATTGACCAATGAACCAACAGTATTCATGAGCCTCATGAACAGAGTATTCAAAAAATACTTAGACCATTTTGTACAAGTATTTCTAGATGACATCCTCATCTATTCCAAGAACGAAAGAGAACATGAGGAACACTTGCGAGTGGTGTTGTCCTTCCTTAGAGAGAACAAATTGTATGGGAAGTTGTCAAAGTGTTCCTTCTTCCAGAGATAAATCCACTATTTAGGACATATCATTTCTGGCGAAGGAATCTCTGTGGACCCAGAAAAGGTAAAGGCCATTATAAAATGGCCAGTGCCAAAAAATGCCCATGAGGTAAGAAGCTTCATGGGGCTAGCAGGTTATTATCGAAGATTTTTGGAAGGGTTCTCTAAGATAGTGAAACCCATCACCACCTTGCAGCGCAAGGGGGTCAGGTATGAATGGACAGAAGAATGTGATAGTGCATTCATCGAACTGAAGAGGTTACTAACTAGTGCGGCAATTCTATGAGTTTTGTATATGTAAAAGGACTTCACAGACTACATGGATGCCTTGAAGCAAGGTTTGGGGGCCATGCTAATTCAATATGGAGGAGTGATAGCTTATGCATCAAGGAAGTTGAAGAAACATGAAGAGATTTACGCTACTCATGATTTAGTGTTGGCGGCTATAATTCTAGCTCTGAAACTTTGGAGGCACTATCTTGTGGGGAAAATATTTGAGATAAAAATGAACCATAAAAGTTTAAAACATCTCTTCATTCAAAGGGATCTGAATTCCAGGCAAAGGCGATAGAGTGAGTTCATGAGTGAGTACGATTTTGGTATTTCATATATCAAAGGAAAAGAGAATGTGGTCGTAGATGCCTTGAGTAGGAGACCACGTGTCTTCTCCTTAGTACCCTTAAAGGTCAATGTGAGGGAACGTGTGTTGACACAACTCCTAGGAGACAATTGGTATTTAAAGGTTACTTCAAACCTCTAGAGTGGGATGCAATTAGATCCAAAGTATGAAGAATATAGTCTGGAAGCAGACGAATTGTTAAGATATCAAGGAAGGATGTACGTCCCTGAAGGTGGGGATATTTGAAGCATCATACTGAAGGAATCCCATAGAGCACTTTATTGTGCGCATCTGGGTGTGAAGAAGAAGTACGCATACATGAGGAAGCTTTTCTTCTGGGTAGGCATGAAGCACGACGTAGTCCATTTCGTTGCAAAATGACTAGAGTGTCAACAAGTGAAAGTCGACCACCATCATCTGGCAGGCCTCCTACAACTACATGATGTTCCTATGTCCAAGTGGGAAGTCATCTCAATGTATTTTGTAGTAGGGTTGTCGCTCACATCTCATAGACACAATGCCAGTCTTGTGATAGTTGATAAGTTAACCAAGAGTGCTCATTTTATTTTGGTAAGAGACACTTATGATGTCACTGATGTGGCACATGTGTTTTTAAGTGAGGTCATCTGTTTGCATGGGATACCTAAGAAGATAATTTCAGATAGGGACTCCATATTCACTTCTAGGCTTTGGATAAGTTTGCAGACAACATTAGGGACTCAGTTGAACTTCAACATAACTTATCATCCTGAAAAAAATGGGCAAACTGAGAGAGTAAATCAAGTCATGGAAGACATGCTTAGGATGTATGTCATGGATAATCAAACCCATTGGGAGAAGTACCTACCTTTGGTAGATTTCGCCTACAATAACAGTTTTCATAGCTCCATCGAAATGCCACCCTATGAAGCTTTGTATGGAAGGACATGTAGAACGTCATTGAGTTGGGATAGATTAGAAGACCGAGTAATAGTTGGGCCAGAATTGATTCAAGATATGGAGGAACATGTGATTCAGATTAGGCAGAGACTAAAGGAAGCATATGATAGACAAAAACATTATGTGGATGCACATAGGACTGATTGAAGTTATAAAGTGGGAGATTAGGTTTTCATTCGTATCAGGCCTAATAAGAGTACCATACAGTTCGGGAAGGGGACAAAGTTGTCACCTCGATTTATAGGACCGTTCATAATCCAAGAGAAAATTGGACTTGTTGCCTATCGTCTCATACTGCCACCCCACTTGCATAAAACTCATAATGTTTTTCATGTATCTATTCTATGTCATTATGTTGTTGACGAATCATATAAACTAAATTGGAAGGAATTGCAGGTATCAAATGTAGGAACCCTCATGGTAGAACCATTACACGTATTGGACCGTAGAGTCCGAAAGCTCAGGAACCGTCTGGTAGACCAAGTTAAGGTCCAGTGGGACAAGTATAGTCCAGGATCTGCTACTTGGGAGGATGTCGAGACACTACGACGAGATTATCCCTCACTTTTTTTGACCACCTCGAGAATATGTTTCTATAAGGTTGGGTGTATGTAACACCACCTTTTGACTTAGATAGCTAGGATTACCTGAGGTCTACACACCTTTATTTTCTATTCACAAGTGAAACTATTAAATAATACACTTGAACTTTTAAGACATATGAACCTCTATGAATGTTTAAATGTTATTGATGATGATGGATATGATGCGATCTACTGTGCGAATGTAAATTCTATGAATGTTTAAATGTTATTGATGATGATGGATATGATGCAATATATTGTGTGAATGAGAATCCTGTTAGGGTTTAAATGCTATTTGAATGATGTTGGATATGATGCAATCTATTATGTAAATGATAATTGTATGAATGGTTGTCGTTAATTGAATTATGGGATATTATAAGATCTATTTCTAACTTGAAGACTTTGATGTTAAATTTGTTGGTACGCAAATACCAAATTAAAATTATGGTTGTATGCAATTACATGATGATAATGCATAAAAATGTATGAGTTTGTGTTACAGACTAATCTGCAGGTTATGGGCTATGAAATAGCCAAGGGAAAATGATGATGAAAGAGGATGTCATGACCACTAGCCGAGAAACAATATGATATGAATCTTTGTATGTGAAATTATATTGGTTTGGATGCATTGCTATGATATGTGGACCAATGCAGCATTTCAGGTGGTGAGACTGCCCAAAACTAAATAAACGATAACAAAACTCCCAACAACACGATGCCACTGTATATTCCATTGTAGGGTGTGGACCCTAGTTATGATTAGGAGGGGTGGAGGCATTTCCCAGCATGTATCCTCCGAAACCTGGAGTCATGGGAGGGCGTTGTTCGCTCACGCTCCCCTAGACATGTGATGATGATTGTCAGTTGCCTGCTGGGGAAGTTTGGTCAAGATAGTGACACTTCCACTTACAAGCTCTATTTGGAGTTAGGTCACTATAGTTGACGCTCCAAGATAGTCCAACAGAGGAAGGATAGGAATGGAAGATGGAAGCAAGTTAGGGAGGAAGGATGAGTAGAAATAGTTGAGAGTGTATAGAGATTTGTCTTATGGTGGAATTTATTGTTTTTCCTT